>DWFO01000932.1:0-17605 GCA_018246595.1 Mimoniades nurscia nurscia | reverse complement strand
CTGGATTGTTCTAATTTAGATTTTCTAGTACTGGCTTTTTGTCTGGAAATGTGTGTGGCAATAGGCTCACCAGCTATTCCATAGTGGGACATAAACGCAACTGGTGAAACGTGGGAGTGGGCTACATTCCTCTGCCTGCTTCTTTGGCGATTACAGGCGTGATGTTACGTTATTATTCCTTAGACTAACATGTTAAGCGCATTAAAATGTAACATTGAATATATAACAATCTTTTGCACTTACTTATAAAAATGTGAATTCTAGTTATAGGTACATAACTATATCACTACAAGATTGGTAATTTTGCTTTACATTAATGGCTTAGTTCCGTTTTACCTTAAGAAAACATATACATTTCCCTACAAATACAAATATACATTCACAAATTTTTACAAATACAAATTTTATTGCAAAGGTGGATAACATCAGTAATAGTAAATTAGTCGTATTATTAAAATACTTAGCCGTCATTATCCGCAATATTTACATATATAAATATTTCATCCTTTATAAATCTTGTCAAGGTCATCTAATTACTAAAGAGGGGCCGTTATCATAGGAAATAGTGTTTGAAAAACGCTGTACATCTGACATCAAGTTACGCAACTCAGTACTAATGTCATCGGATACAGTGTACGTCTAATTGCCCGATACAAGCTTTGTCCATATATATAATTGTTAGTACGTATATGTATATTGTTATATACATACTCTTAGGCAGTCTATTGTACTGTCCATTGACACCGACAGGCAATTCTCTGAAATCCAGTAACATACCACTTTAGCGTCTCTGTTACTTCGATTACATTCATTTCTAGATGGTAGAACATGTATACAATTCGCCTGGTACAGTACTACCGGTTAGTTTTACTTCTACATTTAATAATTTAGTCAAAACAATTTACCCATCGATATAAAGGATGTTATTGACGATCTACATATGTGCAAGGTAGAGGAGGACGTGTTTATTAGCAACGAATCTGTAACAGCTTCGAATACATTTACTATTTAATTTTCGAATTTCGAATACAATTGACAGCTTCAATTACAACAAATACCGCCTTTTACAAACTTCACTTACACTGCCACAATGTTAATATTAACTAATATTACTCGTTTTAGTTTAAATATTTCGTGAATGTGCTTATACACATGATTATATACATATGTACCGGCTTAACTCACGTATTTGTTTCTGGGATGGTGGTACTAGTTGCGTAGCAGCTCGTAGCAAGGAATGAAGCGGGAAGTTAGTAACATTCCCACTTAATTGTTGCTACGAGTTTATACTAATTTATTTAAAATAGTGATGAATTATAATAAATAGTAATAATTTAGTGATGAATGTGGACCAAGCACGAGAGGTGTCTAAGAATAGAGATATTTGGCATTCTGTGTTCTCTGCCTACTCCGCAAGGGACCTGGCGTGAAGATATGTATGTATGTATGTTGTTTAAAATAACTAATATTTTTATTAGCAAATATTAATAACTGAACTAGTAACTAACATTAAAATTCTATTCAATATGTTTAACGCTAATTTAGTGTATATTTTTATGTTTCTGTATGTTAATGAACGCAAATGAAATATCGACGGACATATTCGTGCAGTCCTTAGTGGTCCTGACAGTTGAACCCAAGGTTGCGGCTTTTATTCCACCCAGAACAACTAATTTTTAGCAATGGGCGCGATTATTTGCTTTCACTCCCTCTGAATATACTGTCGTATACAATGTAGACATATGTATATCAATAATGCCTATTAGTGGTCCGGTTACCGTAACCAAGGTCTATATCGTACAGATTAGAATCAAATGTTTTTCCCCAAATAGAAGGATGCTTATAGAAACAAGCCTTATTATGAAGTTATACATTTTTTACAGAGAATAAGGACAATATTGTAAAAAATATGATAAAGTAATTTAAGTAAAAAGCAACAACAATATATATGTCACTGCACAGGGCGGGACGCCACACGTTTTGAAACCGTATCATAGGTCGAGGCAGTAAAGTAAACAGTATTGTAACAACTAGATCAGTGACTGTGGACAACGGCGGCGAATATTGTAGGAATTACTGTACCATACTGCGTATAAATCTGCCTTTGATGTCACTATTAATGTCGAAATGTCCTGTTATACCAACTTCAATGTTTATAGTAGCACAAGAGGAACCAATGCGGCAGAACCATAGAAAAGATTTAATAAATTCCGATTGGAAATAACGTTTGGAGATGAAATAAATCCGACTTATCATACATCTGAACAGTATGGGCACTTATTTTACGTTTGGCCATTTTATGTTGCTTTTTATCCGTATAGAGGCGGAAGAAGAATACGTCCCCTGACCAATGCAGGGATACCAAGGAGTCGTAAGAGGAGACTAAGCCGGTAACGGTTGAATATCCTGGTCGGCGACTGGCTACAGCTTACGCGGTGTGAGAAGCTGTCTTCTGCAATTACTATCAAATCCATATAATATGGAAATCTATGTATATACTGACTGCCTAGTTAGGCGTATTGGTAGACAGCGCGACTGCCGATCGGGAGGTCCTGAGTTCAAATCCCGGGTCGGCAATTTCTGGATTTTTCTAATTTATATTTGCTAGTTGTGGCTCGGAGTCTATCAATGTGCCCTGTATATGTAGACTCACCACCTATTCCATAGTGGGACATAAACGTAAATGAGGAAATGTGGGACTGTACTACACTCGTCTGCCTGCCTGTTCTGGAATTACAGGCGAGATGTTACGTTTGTATGTATGTATTATAAGACTCATAAGTGTGCCGAAAGAGGCCAAAACTAACCTGTCTTGTTCAAATAGGCCAGATACGATACGGGAGTCAGAAGTCTCCGAAACCAGCCTAGCCTGCATGTATGAAGAGAGTGATGAATGTAGAAGAAGCGCAGCTGGTATGTGAGGATAGGGATATTTAGCACTCGGTGCAATCTGCCTACCCCGTGAAGAACCTGGAGTGAAGATATGTACATATGTATGATCTTATAAGTTTATCAATTGCACCACTGTTCATAAAATGATGTTAAAAGTGTCAATATTTGCATATCCGAACTGAAAGTGTTAAATTTTTCCACCTTTCTTGTACACTGCATGTGCAAATTTGAAGTATGTTTGAAAAACGACGCTATAGTCACTTTTACGCCTTACTCTAGAGATATAAAATTTTCATTTTGATAAAGTATTTGTGCTCTGTAAGAAAAGAATTGATGATACACGATACTTAGGAACTGGAATAATTGTATAAAACAAATTTAACACATACCTATGTAATATAAAAAATTTGAGTAACGAAATTATACGTAATGCTCAGGAAGTATATCGCTTAAATAATAAATTTTTGTTATACTTTTATGGGCCTGGATTTTAGCTGTCCTTATGAATCCCTTGGTATTCATATATACGTACCTATAGACTATACATATAACGTTGATAAACTACTGTTTGTTCAACTAATTGTGGATAATTAACTATGCTAATTATTGTAATGAGTGTAATGACCCATTATTTGTGTGCAATAATTAACATTATAAATGAGAGTTCAGACCTAGGGAAACACAGTACATTATTTTAATGAAACGCATTCAAAATTATACATACATATAGATTGTGATAGTCAATTGTAAGTTGAAATTATTGTTCGTTTTTTAAACGACTAGCTTTTCTAGTCTCTAGCTGTTTTCATCTGTCTCTTACAAAAATTAAAGACGGAAACGACAAGCTTATTCCCTTTTATTTACCATTCCATATCAAGCGTCAGCTGCAGACGGCTGGGGTCATTAGGCCGATCCAAAACCACTACTAGCCGTATCGTATAAACAGGACTTTTCCAATAAACACCAATGACATTGCGGGATTTTTATATTTCGCTACATGTAGTACATACACATTACACATACGTACACGTGGATACGTAACAGCGAATAAAACGTGTTCCTTATTAATTTATTTTTCATAGAACCGAAACATTCTACGTGTGTGAACATCATTACGTCTGTATGATGTTTTGAATACATAGCTTCCAGGGCCGGAAATTATAATAACATTTTTGATGTCCGTAACCAAGTATCATGTTTGGTAGCATTAAAGTTAAGACTCCACTCCACGGCTCGCGATTGTGTTTCAATTCCGCAATCAGAATTCTGTTTCCATCTTTTAAAGACTACAAAATACAGTCTACATATTTATTTCTATTGCTTTTCAAATGCAGTAACGTAAAATTTTGTAATAACGACATTAGCCATGTCTGCAATATTTTACGAGGTAATGTTAACATAAACCATAAACATAATTATATAATTAACGTAATATCACGCCTATAATCCCCGAAAAAGTAAGCAGAAAAATGTCGTACACTACCATGATAAAAATAATTGTTTTCAAATACCTACATATATACTGATACTTTGATCTGTGTGACAAACATGTATGTAATTATAATAATACTAATAATTAAAGTAACATCACGCCTGTAATCCCCGAACAGGTAGGCAAAGGAATGTAAAACATTCCCACGTTTCACCAGTTACTTTTAAGTCCCACAATGGAATAGGTGGTGAGCCTATTGCCATATACCGGGAACACTACTAGAAAATCTAAATTAGAAAATTTAGTAGTGCCCGACCCGGAAATCGAACCCAGGGCCTCGCGTTCGGCAGTCGCACTTGCAACCAACACGACCAACGAGGCAGTCAAACTAATACTAATACTAAAGTCAATACTAATAATTATATTATAAGTACAAGTAACATCACGCCTGTCATCCCCGAAGAGGTAGGCAGAGGAATATAGAACACTCCCACGTTTCACCAGTTACTTTTAAGTCCCACGATGGAATAGGTGGTGAGCCTATTGCCATTATAAATGAATTTATTTTAAAACCCTTTTCGCATACATATCCCAACATTAAATGTAATATCATATCAAGTATAAAATTATGTCACGGTACAATATCTTACAGTCAAATTATTATACAAAATTAATTGTAGATATTATATGTAGTTATATTGGCAAGCAAAACAACGGGACTTTAGAAATTAATTAGGGGATGTTCTGGAGATTAATCCCCATTTTGGAACGCTAAATATATAAAAACGAACTGCTTATTAACTACATAGTCCTGTAATAGAAAATATGTATGTGCGTATATTTTGATAGTAATCAGTAAGATTCGTTTGAAATACGCCCGTGAATGAGATGTGTAAATAGTGCAAGCGAGCGCGGAGTGAAGCGGCGATCGATATCGCGCTAATGAGTGGTGCGTGACGGGCTGTTCCGACATGTGTGAATGTGCCGCTGTGTGGACCAGTAACTCTATTAGGAAACGCCGCGCAACTCATACATACAACTGTGCTTACAACAATAATGTTTCAATCCATTTATTCACCGAGCTTTCGCACATTTTGCAAGAGTATATGTTGGTTTGTATATTAAGGCCAATTAGCATTTGGAAAATTAATATGGTAAAGGTGAAACCTTAGTTTTGGAAAATTTATATCTTAAGGGTGAAGCCTTAGTAGCGTAGTCTTAGTATTTGAAAAATTAATATGGTAAAGGTGAAACTTTAGTAGCTCTGACCAAATTGCACATCACAGATGGACTGGTAACTCTGATGTCAATATATTCACGTGTTAGCCCGTTTGATTTCAGCAGTGCCGGCTTGGACGGCAATTTACCCACTTATTATAGAGTAAGTCTCATTGCCAACGATTGAATGTAATCATATATCGCAGTACCTACAATTATATCCGTACATCGATTTTATAGACACAAAATCAATTCAATTATACATATTTAAGACATAGTAATTTGTCTGTAACAGTTTTGTTAATAGTCAAATCATTTTCAAAATGAAAATGGAGTTTTTCGTTTCGATAGTAATAAGTAAAGCTGGAAAATAAACGTTATTTTCAAGTCTCCAACGGCTAACAGCTCCGCAGGACGGAGAGACATTACTCAGCTGCTATCTGATGACGTCTGCTAATTGACTAGAAATACAGATAAACGCTATTTTTATACGGCTATAAATTTTCAAAGAACTGTTATTTGTTGCAGTGTGAACACTATAATATAAAATCTTTTTTAAATTGTGATCTCCATTACAACTTATGTATTTGTGACTACTTACATATATGTATATTTTAGATATTTTAATTTATTGCATAAAGGTTAAATTAAACACAATTTCAAAGGCAAATTTTATTTATGGTCCAACGTATGTATAATGAATGACGGACCCATTCAATGTAAAATATCGCTTCTATACTCACTTATTTTACAATATTTACAAACACATATATTGGAATTAATTGAACACCGAGTGCGGTTAGCTGTTAGCAAGGAAAGCTATGGCAGCAATGGCGAGAGCGAGGCGAGGGAGCGCCAGGGCTCCGCCAGCTCGGCCCGCGCCGGCCGCAGCTCTAGCGCGCGCGCTGCCGCCTCCCTCGCCGCGACACGCTGCACCGGCCGCGCTGGCTAAACTGCGCCCACGCACTTTCAACGGCGATATACATAAGTTCTCCTCCCCAAAATCGGGAGTCAAGGCCAAAGGATTCGCTAGAGGATCGCGGCCGCATTCACATGGCAAATGATTACCACGAATCACAACATTATCCACTTCCAATATCACGGCCAAAGGCGTCTCCAGCATGTGATTACCGGTGAGCTTAAAAGTGTGAACGCTGTTATTCTGTATGAGGGCGAGCTCCTCGACGGCATCGATCTTATTATTACATATTTCGAGAACGTCAACTCGTCGCAATCCCTCGAAGGCTCCAATTCGAATTATTCCTAAGTCAGACTCTCGTAGCGCGAGACGCCCCACGCGCGTTAATCCAAAAAACGTATCGGATACAAGTGCCGGTAAATCCATGTACGAAAGCTCTAATACGCCAACACCCTCGAGTCCGGCGAACGCTTGCGGCTCAATCGCTCTTATTCCTGATGGTAATTCTATTTGATTTACATCGTTTAATCCGGAAAATGCGTGAGCTAGTATACGTTTGATAGGATTATTTTTAAATGATATAAGTTTTATAAAATTCGTTCCTGCAAATGCATACGCCTCGATTTGAGCAATCCTGTTGTGCGAAAGGACGATAGAGGAAATATTTTGTAGAGCGGCGAAGGCGAATGCATCCACGGTGGCGAGAGGGGTATGTTGTATAAGCAGCTCATTGAGACGAGGTAGGCCGCGGAAGGCAAAAGGACGAATACGTGTCAGGTTGCAGGCGTCCAGGGACAGTCGTCGCAACTGTCGGAGATGCGCGAACGCATCGGAGCGCAGCACACGTAGATCCGTGCGCGAGAGTGATAACTGCATCACATTAGGGCTGAGCGCCGAGGGAACACCGCGCAGCGTTGCACTGTTGCAAACTACCTGCAAGCAAAATTTATTTCAATAAATGCAAACACATATGGTACATAATTTATATTATCACATTTATTGGTATTATAAGAAACCCAGAAAACTTTGGTACTCGTATATCCACTATGTCAACTATATCATTTGTGTTCATGTGTAAATGAAATTTCTATAATTTTTAGAATTCAATATAAAAAAGAACGTGATAAAAGGCAACGGTATTTTATGGCATGATCAGTATCAGTCACAATTCCAACGCAATATCGACTGTTTGTGTTGTCAACAAAATTAATCCGTCCGTGAATATCCCCCAACGCACACAGACGCATCGCTGTATTTTGATTGAATTTTTCCAAACTTAAGCTCAACAAATAACCAGAATAAACACCAATCGGTTTCGTATAACTTCTGCATAAGTATGATTTATATAAAATTTCTTTTAAAATATAATATCTGTTTTGGTTGCAGACATAATTTAATACGCGCCTTTAAAAGGTACCGCTACAATTAAACTAATTAAATATGATATCACTTTCTGATTTACCTCCTATATTAAAATGTTTAACGTGCTTGTAAATGTAGTGCAATTGCCAGTAAATTCCCGACTCGTTGGCATTGTGTGTATACAATTTTTTCTTCATAATATGTCAATTTAAGTTTTTCTGAAGATAAATTATGAGTTGACACGGAATGTAACCTTTGAGTGGTAACGAATATTCAAGTTTTCATTTACATTATTTATTCACCATCACTCTTTCATAATTAGCCTACTGCAGTCAACTGCTGGCCAAAGACCTCCCCCGAAGGGTTATGCCCGTAATCCCCACGCTGGGAACGCCGGTGGGAGATCGGAGAGCACAGTTTCTCGCACCGCCTACGCTGCTGCCTGTAGGCGACCAGTGGACTTGAACAATATACTTTCCCGTAAGCGTTAACGCCAAACGCTAACTTCCAAATGTATGGAAATCATACAAGCTGCGGCAAAAAAATAATTTATAATGCTAGTTCGCTGTATTTTGTCTAAGCCCACAGGGCTTTTAGCCATATTAGTTAGATCTGCTAGCACGCTGGCCATATGCGCTAGACAGATCTGCTAACGCCGATTGTAGTCGCCTCTCACGACACAGGCTCTCTGTACGACACACTCTGTACGGCACAGGGTCGAGGAATGTATTCTTACTCCGCCCCGACACGGTAAGGTTTGATTTACGCAAGTAAATATTCTTACAATTATTATGCTAGATAGAGAATACCAGTATTTTTTAGCTGGAGGTGACGTTGATGATTAAAAAACATTACATATAAATAAAAAAAAATAATGGAGACCATAAGAAGTGAAACTTCTTGTTAATTGCCTATTTGTAGATAAAGAAATTTTTATTAGGTACTTTATATCTATGACATTGTTATTGCTCCTGAAGGAAAGGTTTAATGAATAATGTAAGAAAACAAATTTAACTCAGACGTCTGGGAACAAGGGGGCTATTTTCTTTGCCTTCATCAATAGCTGTGCAAGCACTTAAATACACATTGCAAAATGGCTGACGATTACTTCCCTACCAGGCGTGAATACGTTGATAAGTCGAGTTGCATAAAAAAATGTCTTTTTTTTAAATTCTACGATAGCCATTAGAATTGCCGTATTTATAGGGGGAATGAATGACTAAGTCGCTGGGTTCGTTCTATCGCACGCAACAAACTTGTGAATTTTTGAATAACCATGATTTACAGATAAAATTCAAACTTTAAAGTGGCTGCCTTGAAACATGTCCATTTTCGACTTGTCAACTTATTCACGCCTGGTACGGATTTAATGTCTGATCCATAAGAATCGACACGTATCTTATTGACGGGATATTAGCAACAGCTGTGTCTCTCTGCTCTTAAGTTTTATTTAAATGTTACCCAATTTCACTAGTACATAGGTACTCGTATGATTAAAATAAAAAATCAAAACAGTTTTAGAACTAGACTAGCATGAATTAATGGTGTCACGTATCATCTTCTTTACATTGGTTAGAAGCCTTACTTACTCCTTACGAAAATTCAAGTTTCTTATTATAAGTTAAATCGATTGCGCAGCATGCGCCACTTAGCATGATTAAACTTAAATTATTCAGGAACAAAACTGTTCTAAAACGTGTTCATAAAAACGTAACACGGATTGTTAAACATGGGCTTACACGTAGGTATACCAGTTTTATATTACCCCCATCCTATTGTTTGCTGTAATTTACATTATTATAATGAGCTTAGAAGTACTATTACAAAGTGCGATCACGACTTAAATTGACAACTTGTACTTGTTTAAACATCATACAATAAGTTTTGTGAAGAGTATTTTAACAATGATAATCCTTTAAATTCGTAACAGGAATTTATGAACAGTTAAGTTTCATCTCCTGAACTGTAATACATTTAGAGACCTAATGAAACATACATGTGAAAAAGTAATTAATAGTTAAAGTTATACCTGAGACTGTGATAGGCAGATGCACTGGGTCGGGCAGGAGGGCACGATCGTCGAGGCGGGCAACTGGCCGTGGGCAGGTGCGCTCACCAGACCCGACGCCACCACCGTCACCGCCCAGCGCACCACCCACCTGTTACAACAGACATAATGATATGTATCATAATCAAGGTATGAACCTTATTGGACTATAACTTTTCATCGCCGTTTGAATAGGTAATACCTTCACCAATATTCATAACCTTTCTGTTCCGTTTATAGAAAAACATTTCTTTTTTTAACAAGCATTTCAATAACAACAGACGCAACGTATTTATCTTGGTGAGTAACCTTAAACGAAAGTACGCACGAGCGTTATTTAATATTCTTCAGTAGGCACCAAGTGAAATGCGCTCGCACACATTAGTATTTAAAATTAAACTTTATATTAAATAAAATGTACATTAAGCTGTATTCCCTCGACAGCGCATCGGCAGCGCGGCATTCGAACACTGCATTAAATTCATACACATCGGATGATATCGGAAAAACGGTCTGTTTGATGCGCTCATAGCAACGACTAATATTTCAAACGGAAACTCTTATAATTCAAACAGCGTGATCGGTGTTACTGCGGCATTGTGCGTTCAGCGTTGAAAAGGTATTGCTATTTGGAGCACTTTCTTTTTCTGAGGTATACCTATCTGAGAATTATTAATAGCCTACAATTAGAGCAAATGTAGAAACTATTTACTCCTATATACTTTTTCACGGTTCTAAGATAGCTGTACAACGGTTGCTGATACTCAAAATAGAAGTTAATAAACGAAAGTGCATCTAAATTACAGCTGCCAAAAACGCCCGTTCGTTCATTCGTTCATATAACTTACGCTATCTGACTCAAATTTAAAGTTATTTTCTGAATTGATCCTTGTCGCTACAACACAAAGTAAGCTATGAATTTTATTATTGATACAATGATGTTCTCAGAAATCATAATTGTGGCGATATTTTTTTTTCATGATAGTTAACTTTCACGATTATTTGTATGTACTTTATAATATATGTATCTAGTTGTTTTCCGCTGGCAATTCTTCTAGTATTTGCATCAGTTTAGGTTACTTTATTTACAATCGTTTATCTTCTAATTTACTAGATCATTAATTGAAACAAACATTTGTGTGCATTAAAAAAACCACGAAATAATCTGAAAGGGACAGTAAAAATTTCCCTTAACTATTTACAATCATATTGTATTTGCAAACTTATGTACATATAATGTCTCACCTGTAAAGAATAAGTGTTTTACCTGATCAAGAAGGCGGGGGCCATCGGCGGGCGCAAGCTGGGCGCGTCGCCCGCCGCGTGCCCTCACCTACGCACCTGCATCGTGAGTTACGCGACCCTGAGAATGAATCGATCATTAATGTTTGAGTCGAAAAAAATAGATCACAATCAGCACAAGCGAATCTGGTAAAAGAGTTTCATTATTACCAGCCTGGCTCAGTCCACTGCTGGACACAGGCCTCCGCTGGGAGGGGAGAGGGGGGGTTGGCCTGTGATACCCACGCTATGGATACAGATTGTGGATGGTGGATGTGGTGATTAAGGAATTTAGATATAGCAAAAATTCACAGTATCTATGTATACATATATGTTGTATATGTAAAGTAAGTTTTTTGTTATATATAAAGTGTAATAAGTGACCCGCCATGTGAATGTTTGCTCAATTTATTATTTAAATAACAATAAAAACAATTCCATGAAATACAAACACACAGCTACAGAGGGACCTCATGTTATATAAGGAAAGTTTATTTTTGTCGAAGGTGAATTACGTGGGTTCAGAGGAAGAGAGAATAATGTTCGAAGATTCAATTATACTTAAACGGAAATTGAAAATGGAGACTTGATCATGCAGCTTCCTTTGAGCAGCAAACTCGCTCCGTTAAAAGATTACTGGCAACATACATGTGTGTATTCCTGCATATATATTTTTAAGAAAACATTGAACAATTATATAACTCTGTTTTCATGGCTAACGAGGATGGAATTTTCACAAATTATATCATTGCTATCTTAATTTGATAAAACAATTATGACGGATTAGTACTGCACTCCACTGCCAACCTCGACGGGGATTATAGGCGTGATATTATGTTTTAATTATGACAGATGTACTAATTGCACTAATTATATATCGTTATTGATCTGCACACAAGTTAGAAACTAATACCAAAATGAAATTATGTACATATAAAAAAAGTACACTTTGAATTCATTCCCTTTAGTCGATAAGTGGACTCATTTCCCTCAGTCGATAAGCAGTGATACGGGACATTGATATATAGAACAGACATATTGGTCATCCAAATGTAGTAGAACTGATTTCATTAGTGAATAATATGAAGAGCGTTCAAAGTAAAAAATATCCACCACTACATTTATGGGATAACCGAACGACTTGCTATGAAAAATTATTGAATCTAAATTCCCGCATGATTTATACCGAATGATGCATTTCACAACGAGAAGTTCCCACAGGCAATGTAGCAACCGCGTTATTGAATAGTAAATTTCATCAGTCTTCATCTCGCTTGCGATATGTCCTCGCATCCTTTATATCGAGTGAACAAACGACCGATAAAATAATCGTTTAGTTAAAAGTTAAAATTTCTAACAAATTTAAATTACGTATAAGATAAATTTACAAAATATCCAGCCAGCCGACATGAGCAAAGACGTTTTTATATTCTGCATACATCGTCACATCACACTCTTACACATATCACACGGATCGCATGGATTACGGCTTACACTCGTGATAAAGTGTCAACGACATAGAGCCATAATAAAAGCTACATTTAAATAATAGTCTGCATACGTCGTCCTTACTTGAAATACAAAACGCCGCTTTGAATAATGCCGGAGTCGGCTGCCAAAAACTTAAAATTGCAAGAGAATGTTTACGCTTGGCATACGGAGATTCCCGGCTTGTCCCCAGAGCGCCATTACGCCGCCCGCTCGAGACACACGCTTTTAAAGTAAACTACGCCTAAATTATATCAACGAAACATTTCTATACAAATATGTATATCAAGTATTTTTTACATAAATGTAATGTCGTGCTTTAAAGTACTTACTAGACTGTTGACTAAGCTTTATACAAGATTATTGCGAATGAACATGTAACAATCTTTTTTTTATTTTTTATTGTATCAACTGCCTCGTTGGCCGAGTTGGTTGCAAGTGGGACTGCCGAACGGGAGGTCCTGGGTTCGATTCCCGGGTCGGGCACTACAACATTTTCTAATTTAGATTTTCTAGTAGTGGCTCGGACTCTGGATATGTGCCCGGTGTATGGCAATAGGCTCACCACTTATTCCGTAGTAGGACGTAAACGTATCTGTTGAAACGTGGGAGTGTTCTACATTCCTCTGCCTTCCTCTTCGGGGATGACAGGCGTGGTGGTAACAACACGTAAGTTTTACGTATTTATTTGGATGCTTGACTGTCGCTTTGCTTTACAGCAGCACTAGGTAATTTTATGGCTATAGATTATTTTTCGGAAAATAAATGTATATCTTGAACAAAAATGCAACATTCAAACATTTACACTTTATTATTTACTTACCACGAATAGAATAACCACGCTTAGAACTCCCTATAAACCATTTTAAGGAAATAAGAATTTGCATATTACAAGGCTGTTAAATTAGAGCGATAAGCGACTCCCTGCCTTGCTGGCGACGATGTTAATTTTTTTCATCTTCGCATTTTAACTCCACCTCATCTACCTAACCTCAAAATATATCGCAACTTAAATCAGATAAGAATTAGACGACATTTTAAAACTGATCACGATATAAATTCGCGAGCACTTAATTAAAGAAGCCAATTGATAGTATAGATAATCACAATTGATAGTATAGATTTGAGATTACGACACCAATTGATAGTATAGATAATCACAATACATAAATTTCTTATAAATCACCTATATATACAGTTACGTTCCCAATTATGACGATTATAATAATGGGTGCTTAATACAATTTCGCTAACAAAGTTGGTACCTTGTTAATATTCTGAAATAAAAGCCCAATGCCTATTAGAATTATACACTTCGCGGAAGTGCTACTCGACAACAATTTATTTCACGAGAAGCTCGAAGCACGGCGACCGCAGCCACAGCTCGCTCGCTCGAGTACTTCACTTGTAGTAACTTTTGCCAAACAAAGTTGCAAGTAAATCGGACAGCGTAATCGCCGCAAGCACTCGTTCACGGATAACGTTTTATAATATATCGGTGAAAAAAGTATGAATAAAATATTGTCTTGAAATGTAGAGGCTGATAAACTAGAATCATACAAATTTCTTAGACCGCGATATATTTTTACTACAGAATATCACGCATGTAATCCACGAAAAGGTAGGCAGAGGAATATAGTACACTCCCAAGTTTTACCAGTTACGTTTACGTCCCACTATGGAAAAGGTGGTGAGCCTATTGCCATATTTTCATCAAGTTTGTAATTGTTTTTATTACCGCGAATCTCTGTGTCTGACCCACATTATAATAATCTTTTCATTGTATTTCCCACATCATCGACATCCATATGGATACAGCGCAACTTAGGATTATGACACATTAGGACACATTATGATTTTTAGTTGGTGGTGAACGGCGTATATAATATAGCTTAATACTTGTACAACATTTCAATACGAGTGTTAAGACACATATTTCGAATTTTCGTTAAGTTAACGCCGTATCAAAAGCAATATTGCTTCCACTTAGGCGATGGTGCTATCACTTAGGTTGGAAAGGTCACGGATTGCAATATTTTGCCACTATCCACATTAAAGGACGCTAAAATATCAATTCTATATAAACCAAGCATCATATGATGCGATGTTTCATACACGTCCACATTGTCACTTTACGTTATAGGAATAATAAACTATATGTATGTATAAATCATAAGTCGAGAACATGTTCATGACCTATAGCACTTAGCACACATACTAAGTTAACACTAGATCAACTTTAATTGAATCAATTTTGAATCGTAAGGTGCATAATTTACTTTAAATCGCATACACGTCTCACCCTGAATGTTTTAAAATGTGTAACAGAATGCGTTTTAAAGGCGCTGCTCGAAGCGTAAAGTGAATATGTTATAAGGATGAATGAAAAGGAAAAGGTCCCACGTGTTTTGTCAAGAATTAATTAATGAAAAGAGTAAAAAAGTAAAATGAAAAGAATTTGCGTGTTATATCAACAACAACCTCGACCATATTGATTGTGGAATCTAATAAAAAACCAATTATCATCATATATATCAAGCCAGGTTCCTTAATGGGGTAGGTAGTGTGCACCAAATGCCAATTGTCTTCGTCCTAATAGATCTAACGAGCCTCTTTTACATTCAACATTATTTTCATGTGATGAAGTGATTTTGTTACACGCGCGCCGGTTTTACGGGACTTTTAACACCCTCATCACTCGGTCATTATCACACAGGCAGCTTCAATAGCACGTCAATGGGCTTGATATGGAGCTCTTCGTATGCAACTGCTGCCAGTCACTTTGCATTCAGTTTTTATACTATAACGAAAGTATAACTACATTTTTTTAAACTTTACGGCTATCTGGCAGGGGATTGGAACTGTACTAAGTGTCTGGCAATGGATGACGTGATTACTTATGTTATTATGCAGAAAATATAAAAAAATTGAGCTTTATACTTTAACGAATTGTAAGCACAATAAAATTTTACTTACCTTTACCACCTGTTACCGGCCGTAGCCACCGTGGTCCAAATTCCACACTTGCTGATCATTGTTACCAGTGTTAAAGGTGCCCACAGGAAAACTTTCAGCTTTTATAGAATAACGAAGGTCTGGGAGCCGCGAGCTCTTGCTCTTAACGCTTTCAGGCACCGCGACGACATTAGCCGCAAACATCAAGTGTGAAAGGTACGCGCCGTTTACATTTTTATACCTCGCCCGTGCCACTGTAGCTTCTTGAATATATCCTTTAAAGCATTGTTGAAAAATTTGTGGGAAATATCGTCCCATTGTTTCATTCCTGGAGGTAGGAGGATCAGATCGCTGATTATGTAGTTGGACGACAATACCAATAACAATAATTACCAAACTAGAATTTTTAATGTCGGACATTTTCAATATCGTGTATTATAATTAATTTTTTTGTGTGTTAAAATGTAACTTCTTGATTTGAACTTTTGTGATTAAATTATATTAAATTAATTAATTAGATATTGTACGCCTATGTAGGCAGGACGTAGCGCCAAGCATTATTGTAACATCTTTTTACCTACTGTCCACAATAAACCATTTTGAATTTGAATTTGAATTTGACAATCGAACCATCAGCCTGTGTCGGACCTACTCGTATTGGATGTAGAGCGATGAGACTGAATCTCCTATACACATCATCATACGTTTCGTATATCTGTTTCGCCATTCTTTGATCTGATTATTCTTACATGTCCGTGCCGTCGTCGCGCTTCTTACTTTTCACTCCGCAGCTCTTTCAGACAAAGCAACTTTCCTGCAGCTGTACGCACGCAGTCTGCGAGCATCAAACCGCGTGATGACCTCAACTCGACCGCGTTTACACTCCGTTTATACTATATGTGTAATGTGACTAGTGTTTGTAGTTGGTACGGTGGATCTAATTAATACTACATCAATGCGTAGAGCATTCACTATGCCAATAAATAAAAACTACCGGTTTAAATAACTGTAATGAAATGAAAATTTACGCCGCCCTCCCTCCCATCAATACTTGACTGTTTTTTATTTCAATCAGTTTGTTTGTGACTTTGTGTCTCATTACACTCACATCTCGAGCATGTACTGTAATAATAATTGTACAACCGTCGTCGGTTCGTAACACGTATACCGTTATAATTAATTTCCTACATTCTAATGTTAATTCCCGTCCTTATTCCTTTATATACTTCTGTATAAAATTGAGATATTTGGCACTCAGTGCTCTCTGTTTATCCCTTAAGGGACATGGCGTGATGGTATAATAATAAAAATTAAACTTGATCAAAAATGATTGGCATTTAAATGTAAAGGGTACAAGAACACTCCTAAAACTACACCAAGTCCATAATTATTACACACGTAACGACACAGACGCAAGTTATTTACCATAATATTTAAATTCATAAATAATTCGTATCGTCACTTAAATGAATAAGATAATAAATAATCATGTCCTAAAATAAAATCATATTTTAAATGTTATATCTTGGGACATCTCCACACATGACAATCTAATCCCAAAGTAAACATCAAGATTCACTAACTACTTCATCAAGGGGCCCCTCAAGACATTATCAATAATTTGCGAACAACATGTGGATCTGTTATATGAAAAAAACATGTGTAACAAGCTGAACGCACGTAACACACAATAATCATTTAATTTTTATAGTAGTTGTAGTACAGATACAATTTAATTTTGTTTTCTCGTTTCATCATAACGTAATAGGTTCGGAAAATAATTTCGTTTTTTCAATTGAAGAGGTCAAAAATCACGTCTTTCAGGTTTTCTGCCAGAAAAAACCAAACATTTTATGATCGTGGAATTATGGTACTACCAGAAAGATGGCAAAAGGTGGTCGACCATATTGGCCAATATTTAATTTAATTTAATATTCATTCATTATACAAAAAAAATGTGTCGTTTTAACAAAAAAAAAACGGAATTGCTTTCCGAACAACCCAATAGATT
>DWFO01000931.1:0-17606 GCA_018246595.1 Mimoniades nurscia nurscia | reverse complement strand
TAATTATGTTTCGTTAGAAGGCTTCTAGTGCTTATTTCTATATTGTTGATATCAGTTTTAGTCCATTTAAGTATTCCTTATTATTATTATTTCTGTAAGCATTCAGATGTATGACACACAGTCCTTTCCTATTACGTAAATAATCTGACTTGATTATATTATTATAATAAACAAAGGTGACATAATAAATTGGACACATTCTTGCGGTATTTTGAAAACGAGTAAAGAAACAGGCTCTGAAATATCATAACCTTAAATTACATTATGAGGCATATTCCAACAAAAAGGTGTATTTTATGCCGGAATGAAATATGTAGGTATTCACAAGGATGTCAAAGGAAAGTTTTGGGTTCATCCCAAAGGAGTAGTATCTTTGGGCTTACATCGCGTGACAAGGGTTCGCAGTCCTGGCCTCGGGAGAACCATTGTGATTAATCTGATTATGATTATAATGACATATGCGGTTTTTCTTGAGTTTTGGGGACAAATAAAATTTCATTCTAAACTATAAACATTAATTTTACTTAATGCTGTAAAAGTGATTTTTTTTGTGTCCTTGTCTTTTTGGTTCGTTACGGTATTTACCCTAATAAAACATTGAATGTATAGCTCAGAGTTTTGGTTCTGAAAGAACAAGAAGCACAATGTGTAAAATAGAGCTATATGAATTGTAAACTGACGGTACATTTTTAATAAGGGAATCATTGTGCAGCCAATTCAAGATACAGCAATTCCAATTTACACCGTAGGTACCTATATGGCATTTATGTTTCAACTAAGTAGTCGCTTGGAGTCCGGTGATACGTTCAATTTGCATAGTACCCGATCACGATGGCAATATCTACGTAGCGTAATCCATTGAATTACAAATGCATCCAACATGTACCTATCAGCTGCCTGTCCTGTATTTCAGCTGTAATAAATAAGTATGTAGCTCCAAAGGCTTATTTCATACTGAAATGTTATAAAAATACACACAAGTAGGAGCTATATCTGTGTTATAGTATATTATCAACCTTTTTTATTTTATTTGACACGTGTTCACACAGCATGAGATGGGTTGAAACCGTTACTTACAGTGTTGGTTAGGTATGAGTTGGCGCATTCATACATCTTCAGTGAACATTACATAAAACTTTAAGATATGTACTTCATCTTCATGATATTCCGTTCATCAAAGGGAGTTAAATATCTGAAAAAGGAGGGAAAATTATTGAAATGAAAAATGTAGTTGTAACTAACGAATGTCACACCCAATAAATGGAAGTTAAATGAAAATCATTGAACTGAAGTTGTTAATTGCCGAAATTTTGCATAAATAAACATCATATACTATTTTTTATAAGTTTCCATAATATGTATGCAATGTATACAACAATATTGATCAATGTCAGCCGTGTTATATTCGAGTTAAGTGGTTGAAGAGCATTGTAATGTTCAATTTACATATATGCTTGATGTAATACGCCTAATTGTACTTGAAACTTACATAGGTATACTTACGGGTAGATATTCCCCTTACTTGTTTTACTAAATTTAGCTTCATATTAAAACATGTTTTTTAATTAATGTTAAATATACTTTTACTGGATAGATTTTATTGACATGTAATAACGGTGTACAGTTTAAATAATGAAATCACCATTATCTTCGTAAGTATCCTTTTATTGTAAATTGTAAATGAAATAAACAAAACATTCTAGAATGTACCCTAGTGCAGTCTAGGTAGTTTTCTAGTAGTGGCTCGGAGTCTGGATAATGTGCCCGGTGTATGGAAATAGGGTCACCACCTATTCCATAGTGGGATGTTATCGTAACTAGTGAAACGTGGGAGTGTTCTTTACATTCGTCTGCCTACCTCTTAGGGAATTACAGGCGATATGTTACGTTATTCCATTACAATTCATTTTGAAATCTTTGCCAGAACACAAATGCAGCTATTTGTCGGATAATTCGAAAGGTCGTCCGAGCGCAGACATTGCATGGCGTCGACGTGACTTGCAGTCTAGTCTCCCGGGATTCCACGAACTAATCCAATCCATTCTTGGGTTTTCCATGGATGGTTCCTGACTTATTTGATTGTCTTGTTCATAATGATGATTTTTCTTTATTTTATGGGTACTAATATAAGGCAGATCATTCTATCAATGTCAACTCTGTTGTCCGACGGGTCACGAACCTTAACTGCAAAGATGAAGATATATGGATTCGATTTTCACGTAATTTTATTTGATGAACATGAACCATTGTACAAATTTTCTTTTAACATGATATACACATATATGGATTTACTAATTTGTATAGGTATGTACATATGGCCTATTAGATAATGTTGTCTCAAAATATTATTGTCATTATATTATTAAATAAGAAAAAAAAAACGTAATATCTCGCCTGTAATCTCCGAAGAGGTAGCAGAGGAATGTGGAACATCCCACGTTTCACCAGTTACATTTACGTCCCACTATGGAATAGATGGTGAGCATATTGTCATAATAAATAAGAAAATGTTCTATTATTTGACGTTATTTTCGTAATGTGCAAATTTAAAATACAGGTATAAATTAAAACGGCTCTGATAGAACTAAGCTGTAAATACGACTCATACATGTATACAGCTTAGCGGATAAAGGCAACAATGATAATATGTAGCTAAAAGGCGAAAGACATAAAAATCCTAGACTATAAGTAGAAAAGCTTTGGTCTTAATGCTATTGAGCGGTGGTGCCTCGTAGCGGACGATTCTGTAAACAAGGTCCGTCTCGCCGGCTGTTCCCCCCATACGTGACTTGTGTCGCAAGTAGATACGCCTTATTTATCACACATCTACGAGTTTCTGAAACAGTAAAAAAGCCCCATCGGGAAATGCTAGTATTTGAAGAATTTGTATTCATTCTTATTGTTAAGTATAGTCTCGGATAAGGTATTATAATCGAGATTATTGAGATTATACTCAGTAATCTACTAGAACTTCGGCTTGAAGTACAAGTTAGTAACAAGGAATTGAAATTCGTATTGTCATTTGTATGTAATTCATGTAAGTCAGTTCAATGACACAATTCGGATACCGTTGCAAAGGCAACGTTATTAATTTTCCGGGCTTACGGAATTACATAACAAACCCGAGCATGAGTTGTATATATCAGAACGATTTATCATTACATGTATAGTAACGAGCTATATAAATTATAGGAATATGATAATTGAAACATTATAATGATCTTTGTAAATGATATGAAAGCTCGGTTTTAAATTACAAGTATAATAAGCATTTAATTAATTTTAATAGCTGGTCAATGCCCGTATATCCAATATTAAACATTAAACAGTAACAATTTTAATATCAAACAAAAATTTATATTATTTTCGTGACGTTACAGTATTAGCATTATGAGTTGATATAATAATATATGATGATGATATATATGATTATGAGTTGATATATATGATGATGATATGATATGATATGAGTTGAGTGACATACTGAAATTCGATTAAAACGTCTCGACGAGAAATGCACGAGGAAAAATTTGTGTGCTTCGAAATAAAGAAATGGAAAATTTTCCATGTGATATCATTGCTCGCATCGACATATCACATTTTTACACATCACATCGTTACTTTAGTGAAAAAATTATAAATATGCCATTGTGGACGAGTAGGCAATTAAGACTTATAAAACAGCAGCATGAACGAACCAAAACTAAAGAATTCTAGTATTTTCATCGAAACGCAATAAAATTTGAACGTCTTTATAATTCGATCTATTTAAAATTCGATCTGTTAGTAATTCGATCTGTTTGTAATTCGAGATATCGCTCAGTGTTTCGAGGACAAAGGAGTAATGGAAGCTGTAACCGTAACCCTTTTACGGTTAAGGCTCGAACAACCATTAAAGTATCGAATGTCGTAAAATTGATCCCTACAATAAAATTACACCGCGAGGAATGAAAATGAAATACAGCACTACCGTTAAAATGTCTAATTTAATGGTGCTATTACATTTACAGCCTTACCTTATCTGAAGTGTATAACAACAATAAAAAACGTTTTCTTCTTTATTTCCACTTCCTAATAACATATACTTGAAAATATGTAGACGTAACATCAAGCCTGTAATCCCCGAAGAGGTAGGCATAGAAATTTAGTACACTCCCACGTTTCACCAGTTACGTGTACGTCCTACTACAGAATAGGTGGTGAATTTATTGCCATATACAGGCCACATATCCGTACTCCGGCTACTACTAGAAAATCTAAGTTAAAGAAGCCCGATTTGAACCCGAGATCTCTCGGTCAGAGGTTACCGCATGCAACCAACACGACCAACGAGGCAGTTACCCGACATTAATCTATTTTTTTATCTTATGTTCCTTACTAAAGACACAATTCCTTAATTTTTAATTTATTGCCTTATCCTGTTCACAAAATCAGACAGCGCAAAAGTCACTATATTTATGTAAATTTATTATGGATTTGTCCCTTCGCAGTTATGATTTCCATTGCGAATTTACTTTATTTAAATACAAATGCTTTTAATACTTAAGTCTCTGTCGCAAGCTCACGGCGTGGTCGTAAATAACGTCCCTGAGATTATTGGACTTCAGTTTTTTGACTTAGGAACGATACGATCAGTACTTTGTTTCGTTTCTGAGTACTTACGCATTGCGCTGTCATTACTAACAATATTGTTACCCTTTTTAAGGGGGAAAACCTTCAAAAGGTACTCGAGACTTTCAAAAGGTATCCTGGGGGAGATACCGGGTTACGTGGGATTTATATCGCATTAAAACCGCCTTGATGGCCTTCCTCTGCTTTAGTAGGAGGAGTCCAGGATGGGTGGTTTCCTAGCGCGGCGCGTCTGCAGGCCCAACTGCCGAGAGAGGCAAATTTCCTCATCCTACGCCCTCCAGTTGGTACGACAGTATGCGGCCACATTGTCCTTCCCGGGGTTGTTAAATGAACGGTTTTCAACTCCGAGTCTATCCGCCTTCAACCACGGAAGCCTCCTTTTAGTCCCCTCTCACGACAGACTGGAAGTACCGTAGATCATATTCTGTTCCCTTGTTACAGGGATAGTACCAAATAATTAAAATAAATAATATATACCATGATATAATCGACATCATATAAAGAATAATATATCCATGAGCATCCAGTCACTTTCTAGATTTTGGGCGGGTTCCAATTAATTCTTAGCTCAGCGCGGTCTGTTCTGAAAATGAATTCAATGTAATTCAATTATCATCCTATTATTACTCGGATGTAATTAAATTAATAACTCCATTCATATTTACAAATGTAATATTATTATTAGAAATATAATTTACTGCCAGCATCGTTAGATATGTTTGCCCTAATATTGTTTTAAATTCACTGTGCATTATAATTTTAACTACATTTTAGTTCAACGTACAATGTAGAAATATACGAGTTCATCAATTAAATTCTAGAGTTTATCCTAATTTTATATCATTTATTACATACTATCATTTATACGCCGACTTGACTCGCTGTCAGTCTGTCCGACTGTCAGTCTCCGCGCTTCATTGCTATCGGCGGGAGCTCATGAAGGAGGTCCCCGTACAGTTCCGAAACTAGCCAGGCCGTCTCGAAAAAAAAACAAACATCAAGTCAAGTCGGTTTATACATAATAATACTTACTAAATATTGTCACACATTGTCATCATAATGTCACATGACCTTTTTTTAATCAAATATCGTCTACATATACTATTTCTGGGTTACTTATTAATTTGCCCTATTTTTGTTCGGTTCAAAAGTCTAACAAAGAATAATATTCTTTATATGCTCTTCTGTTATCACAGTAACGTCTTGTATGTATATATTAAGACTATTTGTGAACGATGTGGCCGTAATAATATATAACAATTTTACTTGTAGAAAATATAAAGAAAGATATTGGTATTGTTGTCGTAATTGCCACTAAATGAACATTCATGTTTTGTCTGTACAATTTGAGCTCTGTTTATTTGGTAGCGTGTAAATGTTTGCGCAATTATAACTCGATTTCAAACAAATATAACTCAGTATTCGACAGATGGGACTATAGCCATTTTATCACGAACACAGTATTGAAAATATACATAACATTTTTTTTTGTATCCGAAGATTATCACGTAACTGTATAAACAAAACAACTGACATAAATAAACAAATTTTTTTTTTTAAATCATATACCTAATTGTGATCGATTCATGTCGAATTGATTTAACACGTATTTCTTTCTAAGAGTTTGCATTCTAAGCATTTGAATGTTAACGAATAGGTTATGTTGGAAGATTTCGATTTGATGATATACCTACATACACGATAGGTAATACGTAATCTGCTGCAGACTACTTTGAACACGGCTATTCGATTTTATATTCTGCAGAAGCTACAAATAAAGTACATAATTATGTGCACGATATAAATATTACGTACACCCATATCCAAAACATAATATACCATATCTCATAATCTTATCACAAACGTACTCGTAGATGTTTCGATTTGGAATGGTTGTTACAACCCCCTCCTGGCGCTCAGGTCCACTAATTATTAGTCAACAGCTATGACTGTCTGTTATATAACCATTATCAAAGAAATGTTAAGAAATTCAAAATCGTATTACAAAACACTACAATCTCAGTCATCGTTAAGTAACCAATGCACATGTAAAGTAAAAGTTATGAATGTAATTGTTAACTTATTTCACATCCTGTGCTAGTATTTACTTGTTAGTATGTTATAACGCAAATTTTCTAAGTCAACACCTAAGGAAAAAAGTTGAATAATAGATCTTAGGATAAAATAAAAATGATGCAACTATCCGAGTGGCCATTCAAGCTATTTTCCCAAGGCCGGATGTTCCATCTGAGTACTAACAGCTTAAAGTTAATAATGGTTGCGTTGCAAAGTTTGCCGGGCAGCTTGGAACTGTTATACACGCAGTTTAAACAGGACGTCATGTGTAGAGCTTGTATGAGTATTCTATAAAACTGTTTGATATCGAACTTTTATAATACCCATCCAACTTTTCACCATTTTTTCAATATTTTAATTATTTAACAAAGCATTTTGCGTACCTTCACAAGCAAGTATACAAATTAAAAGTGACATCATTATCATTGTCAATAACATGAAATACAATCGAAAAGGTTGATGCGTTTTCACATCCCAACGGCCAATCAAATTTTGTTCAAATTAGATATGGCAATAGTTTATAGCTGAGCCCACTTATGCTATTATAAACATTAGATATATTAAACATGGCATATTATACATTGTATTAAACATGGCATATTATACATTGTATTAAACATGGCATAATATACATTATATTAAACATGGCATATATTATAATTATTAAACATGACATATGTAGTATCACTGTTTATATACGTTTTCGAAGAATTTAGTAGAATTTGCGGAGATTCGTTATAGCAATGGCTTAGATCCGGGGACGTAGCTCGGTTGGATTGATTTAAAAAGTGAGTATTTTGTTTGATTGCCTCGTTGGTCCAGTGATTGTGAACATGGCCGCTGATCGAGAAGTCCTGAATTGAAAGCCAGGGGCAACTACTAGTGGATTTTTGTAATTAGAATTTCTAGTTAAAAGTTATAGTATTAGCTCGGAGTCTGGATTTATACCTGATGTATGACAATAATCTTACCATGTATCCCACAGTAGAACGTTAACGTAACTGGTGAAACGTGGGAATGTACCTACTACACTCTTCTACCTACCTCTAAGGGGATTGTAAGTGTTTATGTAAATAGATTTTATCGTTATTGGCCATAATAAACAGTTTTAAAGCTAATTGCTCATTGTTATTTTTCCACATGATCGTTCTCGTTGTACAAACATGTATGTAAATATGTGCAAATATTGGATACGATGGTTACGTTGAATAAATTTTTGACTGGTGAATACCTATTAATAATTTATTAAAATATTAATGTTGAATGTTAACACTGTCACGTTTCATCACTTATGTTTACGTCTCATGTCATGTTTGGTGAACATATTGCCATGTACCGGGCACAAATCCGATCTCTGGACTACTGCTAAAAAAATTTATTAGAAAATTTTAAATTACGGACATCGAATAATATCCGACTCTGGACCCGAACTCAAGACTTCACGGTCAGCAGTCGAGTTTACAATTACTGGGTAACCGTATGAAAAAAATGAGAAATGTTTATACATATAATAGAACAATCATAAAAATAATAAACATAAATACTAATGTTAGGATTAAAGTATACGCTTTTATAACAAACTACCAAACGGCTCGCTAAATTTGTCAATTGGTAATTCAAGAAATTCATTAAGTGTCGATTACATGCAAGACATAGACGTTTGTAAATGAATTGCTGTAGTTTGGTGTCTTAAAATGTTAATTATTAAGCAATCACAAAAAAAAAGACAACCCCACTGAGTTTCTTGTTAGTTCTTCTCAGTTGTGGGCGCGATCCGAACTAACGTAAATTTATCTGTAATGACGTATAGATATGTGATTGCAAATCCTATATAAATAAATGATTTTTGACTTTGACTTTGACTTTGAAATCGCTCTTCAGTGATAAGGCCATCCATTGCATACATTAATGTTGTATGTGTGCATCATAATATCCTTCATGTATGGTGGAAACAATAAACGTAACATGTGTGAATATGTGTTAGCTCAAAAAAATGTCAAACAAGGTAAGCTGGAAGCTTTTACATTTTACAAATTGAAGCGGAAACAGATTTTCGATTCGTCTATTAATAGTTACGATAGTCTAGTTGTTTCGGATTCCGCCAATCACTCAGTGGGATTGAGTTAGTGTATCTATGTAGTACGGGTCAATTACTACGCTTATGGGCGTTCTTCTTCTGATTAAATATTATTCGCCATACTGAAATGTCTGCGCTAGAAATCCCATTTCTAGTGGAGACTCGCGTGCGATAGAGCCATGATAAACAGGTTGATGAAATAAGCTTAGTGACGTCTAACCTTACGTTAACAGCGCCGTCGACGGCTGTTTCCTGGTAAATCCAAATTGAAATAGGAACAAATTTGACCTCTTTTACAAACGGAGAGGCGACTAAAAATGAGCGCAACTTTTCTTAGATACGACATTGAAATTATTGTAAATTTCATTTCTTCGTCACGATATATTATGGCAACTCAAATTTCCAATTGATATTTTCAAATTACCGAAAATTATCGACATTGAAATTATCGAAACAATCTAAATTTAATAATAAAGTAGGTACGTACTCGTATTATATATTAGACAATATTTTGAAACTGCCATGGAATTGTAATTATTAAGCAATTACCTACTCGTATATACGTTGATCTGAGAAAACCAAAGAAACGACAATTTAAGTTTAATAATTTTAAATGTACAATTCCCTTTTAACAAAAATCTATTTTAGTCAAACATATGATGACGGAATTCTGACAAACCTCGACAGCTGCTTTACGTACTCTTACATACTCTGTTTAAGAAAATGAAATGTTTTCTTTACATATACATATACATATAATGTAAATATGTTACTAACATTTCTGGTGTACAAATGGCTAGTACCTACATATTTATTTATTGTCTGAATTGTTGATTTTGGTTTTATACATTAAAACTGACAATTATTATTTCGCTGAATTGTAGGGGCGTGCGAAATGGGATCTCTGGTGCTTGAAGCTTTAAGGATCGTTTTAATAGGTGCTTCAGTTGTTTTGCAAAATTTTCGTTGCTCTTAAAATCGTATTGTTCATTATGAAGGACATGACAGTTTTGTTATTGAATGTGGGAAACGCTCCTGGTTACTTGACCTTGCGTGGCTAGTACCTACAGCTCATTGTCGCTTCAGGCCAGGATTAGGTCTAACCCTCATCTTTCCACAGGTTACCTTTCGACAGAGACTACCAATATTCCAGACAAGATAAAGAACCAATTCTCAGAGTCAGAGTGTGTATGAAGTCCAGTAGAAGAGAATAATGAATACAGAAGAAGTATTTCAGCGCTGTAAACATAGATGGGAAGTAAACGTAACTGGTGAATCGTAGGAGTGTATTATGTTCCTCTGCCTGCCTTATCGGAGATTACAGCCGTGAAGTTACGTAGAAGATAATTTGTCTATCTCTAATATTTCATATTTCATGCCAGCGCTTTTATGGACTTATTTTCACGAGATTAAAGCAAACCTTTTTGTGAAGTATTGGGGAAGAAATCTTTTATATTTTCATGTTTCAGCAAGGTATGAAATACTCGAGAGTCTCAAGAAAGTTGAGAGTGGATGGTATCAACATTTGGTCGGAAGGACTCTCTGGCTGTAATATTTCTTAGGGTTGACATCACACAAAAATAAAAATAAAATATTGAACAAGTAAGACTTCTCAGATTATTATTTGGAAAAGGGAAAATGATAAGAAAACAAAAGGTGCGAAATATATTTGTAAAGTTTGGACAAAGGAACCTGTGCTTTACTTGCTCTCTATTGTCACCGCATGATTGTGGGAAATTCACAAAGATTCATAATATCATATATTAAGTATATCCGTGTAAAAACAAACATCTTGGGATGAAGTATTTGTTGATTACAACATGTTGAATACAACCTTAACAATAAGGTCATCGAGATTTGTAGTTATATTTACCTGTATAGATATGTATATATGTATATTTTTATTGAATTATGAAATGATGCCAAAGGCTATGGCCTTATACTTTTTCGTCCTGAAATGAGCTAAAAAATATATCACGTAATTCCCGAAGAGGAAGGCAGAGGAGTGTAATACAATGCCACGTTCTACCCCGGTTACGTTTATCTCCTACTACGGAATATGTAGATAGTCTATTGCCATACACCGGGCACAGATTCAGGCTCCGATAAATTACTAGAAAATCTAAGTTGCAAAAATCCAATACTGCTTGATTTATTCACAGGAGACTTGTTTGCAACCAACACGACCAACTAGGCAGTTAGCTTAAATAAGTATATGTATTAATAACTGGTCTTAAGCTTAAGCTCCAAGCTTAAGGTTTGGATACATTTTTTTGCACTGTCCTGTCTTTGTCATACGAACGTTGAACGAGGGCATACAAACAATACTCTGTCACAGATATTCCAAACATATACATATATGAAAACTGAACTAGTTGTTCGAAATAGTAATATTTCTATCATAGTAATTTATTGTCAATTGCTTCAATAACATCTGTCAATAACATCTGCTTCAATAACATCTGCTAAAAAGCATTGCCGTCACTAAAGAATCTTTACAATCTTTATACATGTACAAAATTGACGACGATATATTCTTAATGGAGTTTTAAAAGGCTCAAGTGGGAAAGTAATATATGTAGTTTTAAGTTTTTAATGAATTTCAAAAAAGGTTTTCAAATCGCCAGTATTTCGATGTTTTTTTTATGTTTGTAACAACAGAACTCCGTCATTTATGATCGGATCGGTATTTTTTTTTTATTTGGAGGAAAAAATTCCATGCTTAAGCTTGAATATTGGGAATGGGATTTTTTTTATGTGCTCAAATTTAAATTATAATTTAGTGTTGCATCTATGAGAAAATGTTCATATTAATAAAGACCTGTGAGGAACAAAAATTATATTGTCACAGTGTGTACGTGAAGTATGTTTATATACTATTTTCTTATATGTGTTAGTAAATAGCCATTTACGGTTACAGGTTTTAGTATTATGTGTTTATATAATTTGTTTTCCTACATGTTTGAGATATTGTGAGCTCGCAGCAATATCGCAAGAATTTAATAAAACTTTTAACATGAAACGTCAGAGGGAGTTTACCTGTCACACCTATGTACATTTTTATTGACTGACTTATTTATACTTAACCTAAGGATTATTATTATTATATCGTTGCGTTAGGTCTCTTGCGGAGTAGGTAGTGACTACGGAGTGTCAAATATATTTATCCTTCCAGGCCAGACGTGCTTCTTCTACATTGCTGGCTGTGTTCATAGACAAACGCTGGTATATGACGAAGTGTAATAACATATTTAGTGTCTCTGTATGTACTATTGTTAATTTATTTTAGTCTTAACATGCAATAATATTGTTATTTGTGATCAATTTCAATCGAGAGAAAGTATAATTAATGAGAGAATAGTTGTTTAAATAATGCTTTGTAGGGCAGTGGAATTAAAAAAAAAAGAAAAGTGGAATTAAACGTACAATTACTATTTTGGTACTTGGTTTCTATGATCCACTATGGATTGTCTATGGAAGCAGTACCACTGCAGTATTTCTGACGGTTCTTGCTTTTTATGAACATTTATTGGACAAATATGTCTGTTAGAATTTGAAATTTCTGTAATTGAAATTGGAATAAAAAATTCTGTAAACTGTTTTAATTTATACACGATAAAATACAAATAAATTTATTTCACATAACGTAAAGGTTAAGGAAAACATCTTCTCTAAGTAAGGTGTTTGAAGACTGCTAATACCCTTGGCATTTGGGTAGCGTGATAATTTAAGGGTTTAATCCTTCGTTCTAAAACCAAGCCCGTGGCCAACGATGGGGCTGTAAAATAATCCATGTTGAAGATTTTCAGTGGAAAACTGTAGAAAAAGTGTGGTATACAAAATTATTATGATAAAATGGGAGAAAACGAGCAAGAGTGCTAATGAAAAAACGAGTACCGACTCGCACAGACGTGGCAGCTCATGTTTCTCGTAAATTGCTAATTTCGCTGACATTTAGCTGAACAAAACAGCCCGAAGTTGTTTACGATATAGGAGACAAATTATTAAATATACTCCGACATGTCAACATATTTACGTCTAATAGTTTTTTCTTTGATATTGCGTACATTTTTTATGATATATGTATGACTGCCTCGTTGGTCGAATCGATTTAAATAGAAAGAAAAAGAAATTTAAGAAGAGCAGTTCATGAGAGTCTTAACTTTATAGCCGCTCCTGCTCATTTCCAGATAAAGGTTTGGCGAGGAAGCTTACTGAAAATTAAGCAGAGTCGGTGGAATTCAGGTGTGGAAGCTTCTGACTCGACGTTTTTCAAAATAGTACAATGGAATCAGCACACTTTACTGAACTCTCGGAAGTACATACTTACTATTAAGTGTATATTCAGCGTTATTGGTTAAAAATTCGTTAAAAGTTATAAAAACCAGTGAAACTCGATTCTGTTATTTGTGATGGTAGAGGGTGATGATCATGATGATGACGTTGATGATGATGAAGTTGATGATGATGGTGATGAATATTTCCTGCTTGGAAATCGTTAATGAAGTATACATACAGACGTATGACGTAGATAGACGGAACTAAATTAGACCTGAGACCAAGCATATTATGTAAAATTACACAATAGTTTTAGCAATGATGACTAAGAATTTAGTTAGTGTAAGAGTTCTAGTTCACTTACTTCATTTCTTATGAAAATTTACTTCATAGCGTAGTTCAGTAAAATGGATGTTTCCTTAAAATCGGCATAATACGGAACAATTTGAGGATAGCTTTTTAGCCGTTTTTACGTATAGGTCATTTAGGAATAATACTTAATGCTAAACAGATGAGAGGCATATGTGCGACAATTGGAAATGATCAATATGTTTACCGTTATGTATGGAACTTAAATTGTTTATAGTAAATTTAATTATTGACTTATTTCATCTTCAAGGAATAAGGTAATATATTGAAATTAATAACGAATCGTGAGAATTACGAAAGTTATGAAAATTGTAAAAAATAGGTATTCATTATTTTAAAGATGTAATTTAAAAATACTCACTAAATTAGAAGTATTTTCGAAATATATTTTCCATTGATGGAACATGGGTTTTCTCTCAGAATGAGTGTGGTCTACCACCCGTCATTTGATCAGCGTGAGATATTATGGCCTTGATCCATCTCTTTTGAGACCGGATCCATGTCCATCTGTAGAACAATAAAATGAGGATAATAATTACGATAATGATGATAATAATGCAGATAATAATCAAAACAATAATGAGGATAATAATTACGATAATGATGATGGTAATAATGATGATAATGATGACGATATAAATGATGATAATAATGAGGATAATGATGATGATGATTGCGACGACAATGAGGTCATATTAATAAAACAACTCTTGGATTTTTATGATATATACATATGTATTTTTATTGAAATTATAGACACGAATGATTTTACAAGGCAATTTTTTTTTATTTTATCGTTTATAGAATGCCAAAATAACGCGTATAAATAGATACTGTGTTGTATGTGGCTTATCAATGTAAATAATAAATATAAACTTGCTGTTCTGATTGTAGTTTGCACAATTTTCTGCTTAAGAGGACATTAGTGCTTTTATACGACTGAAATTTCCAATTTTCGTAATATTGATATAGTGATATATCATTGATATAGTGTGTAGTTTTGGAAATGTAATTTGAATTTGTAACATTAGAAGTGTAAATTTTACGGGCAAACATTTCTTTATTTTCATTGATTAATGTTGAAATGAAAGGATCGAGGCTTGCATGTTGGACCTTTGCTAATATCAGCTTAATGAACTTATGAGGCATATTTGGCAAGGAATTGGTTGAGCTCAGCGTCATGTTGGCCATCTTTGTTGAACTCCTGGGACAGTTTAGCCCACTCGGCTGGCAGCTTCTCAGTGATGGCTTTGATCACGACAGCCACCAGCGATTTTTGTTGTTCAGAGCATTGACCGCAAGAAGTCTGCACTGCGTCGGGGATCCATTCTGAAAGGAATTTTTTTAATTATTGTACGTACGTATTTTTAATGTACGTACGTATGTATGTATCCATTAAGAAATACCTTTTTTAATCGTCATAAACGCCGTTTATTATTTCACTGCTGTATACGGATGTGCTCATATACCTAATGCTAAGGATTAAAGCCATGGTCTGTCACGTTAGTCAAATGTGGGTTTGCAGATTGTTTTGTGACTTAAAGGACATTATTAAGAGCTCTGTGTTATGTTTCGATTGTTCAGGGTTTAATTATTATCATTTTTATTCAAGGAAGAGTTTATTTCGATCTCTTAAATATATTTAATGCCTCCAGATAAGAGACGTCACTGAATGAAAGCCGTAAATACTATTGTATTTTGACATTCCTTCCCGATAATCTTTATATCAGAGACAGACGCGACAAATTTACTTGTACTCATAATAGTTGAGTTTGGAATGTAAACGGTTTGTTAAGTAAAAAAGTTATAATAAAATATTATATTAGCAGGACAAAATGATTTAATGTTTAAAATACATACTTCTAAGTCGCGTTTTCACTCAGTGTACTCAACAGATCTTAGTAAGCCGACATTCAATTCGCTCGGTAAATAAAAGTATTGTAGTGAGAAAACACATTCATTTATTAGAAACCGTGGAAGAAAATCAAGTTTGCCCGCTCGATGTTTCACCAATACTATAGATGCAACTAGTTATATTAAACTTTGATTGGTCGTAATGCGTATTACGAGTAGTATTGTGTTCGATGGACCTTCAAACATTTCATAGGTACAGTTAGGTCGAAAAGCGACTAGAAACACAAAAGCATTGACGTAATGTACATTAACAATGAAACGTTATCGCGCTTCAGTGTACACTGTTCTCTTATTGCCTATAATTTTATTAATTGATGTAGGTATACTGTGTATAATTTAGTACAAAATAGATGTACGCGGTGTGTGCGAATCTGGTATAGCGTACGCTTTGGTTACACGACGGGCATTTGTTAAGTCAAGTTGAAAGTACTCTACGCTTGAGTTATTAAGAACTGTAATAAAGACTCAGCAACGTGAGAATAATAAATGTCCCCGTGATTGAAGGAAGCATAGGACCAATTAAGCAATTCTGCTATATATTATATTTCGCTTTTCATTTTTATTTTTTGCTTTATTTTGTAACATTATGATTTAGTTAAATATAAACGGCATTTCTTCGTAATAATCGGATTCTCATGGCTGGGTATCGTGATCCCAAACTTGTATTTGAAGCTAAGGTTTCTGCAGGCATTTCTGCAGTGGGTTTTGTGAATCTCCCTTTGAGGTTCACAGCGAATGTTTCCGAAAATAGGGTGTAACCACTGAATGGGCGCTCTATCTCTAAGTATTCTACCCTATACCTCTCTCCTTAGTGTAAGTTTACAAGTTTCTTCTAAACTTTGCCCCCGCCTGCAGGTCTGAAAAAGGCAAGAGATTTTCGAAGCCAGAAAGGCGGAAATGCCATTTACGGCGAGAAAATAAGGTTGGTGTAGTGGTTGGAAATTAAGAGTTGCAGATCGATTTCAGTGGCATGCTATTAGAGGGGACTATGTCCAGCTGTGGGCGACCACTGGCTGTTGATGATAATTAAACGAAATTTCTATTAGACGACTGTTGTGGCTCTTATGTTACAGACAAGTAGATTGGCATTGTATACAAAACACATGTCAATCGTGGAAATAGCTAGTTTTTATAACATAGAGGGTTTTTTTTTATGAAAATGTAAACTGTATTTTAGATATAGATGATATGAACAATCTGAATGTCTATGATAAATTTTTTGTTGCTAACTTTCTTGTCAGATACAGTGCACAGTAGGCCAAAATTTACTTCGTTAATACTTGTAACATCTCTGCCATAAAAATTTTGGCAGTCTCATAAGAAATGGCAAAAAGGCCTCTTTCTCCATTTATATTCCTGGGAGTTTTGACAACAAATAATAATACACTCAACGTGGTGCTCCGAACTGGGTCAGGATGGGGTTGTTATAAATTTCTGGAATTACAAATCGCGCACGTTCGCAGCTTATTTTATTGGGAGAAAATTTCGTGTCGAAAAACAAACAAAGCCAATATTATTGAAGCACATATTGCTATAAAGCGATTTAACGATCATATCAGTAAGTAGTTGTAGCACTTTTTACAACGAGAGCCAAGTACAGGATTCGATTCAGATATTACGATGTTATATAAAGCTTTATTTTGCGCAAAATTATATAAAACGAGATTATGACCACGTTGCTAACATCGAACGCTTAAGGAGCTGTACTTATATAACCATGTATGTATATAACCATGTTTTATTAGAACTATAGGTACATTTAAGGAGCACGGTATACGTTCAGCCTGTTAATTTTTAGATTAATTTAAAGAAAAACTTATGATACGTATGTGTCTACTACGGATATGATTCAATTTATTATACTTAAATAAAACTTCATGTTTCGTTTCTAATAAATGCATGCTATCTCAGATATATGTATGTAAACAGTAAACGTATATTGCGTTGTTGTCCATAGCTTATAACTAACTGTTTAAAGATGGCATCAATCAATTATATTTTCAGGTAAAAAAATTCAAGAGTTTCTTTGTTATGCTCTCTGCTATTATGTCCAATTAAAATATTAAAATTATAATTATAAAGAGAATGGCATCGATAATGGTGTTTTTGTGACAGCATGAAAATTAGTAGTTTTTTGTATTCTCCTCGTGTTTTTTTTTCCTATGCAGTAATAACTACATGAGATTTATTTATTTATTTCTTCATACATCACTAACATTACAGGTCCTCCGCCTAATGCGTTAGTGGTATAAAATTACAT
>DWFO01000930.1:0-17611 GCA_018246595.1 Mimoniades nurscia nurscia | reverse complement strand
TACATACATACATATCTTCACGCCAGGTCCCTTGCGGGGTACGCAGAGAGCACAGAGTGCCAAATATCTCTATTCTTGCACACCTGTCGTGCTTTGTCCACATTCGTCACTCTATTCATACATGCTCTGCGGTTTCGGAGACTTCTAACGTTCTTCTACGAATAGGTAATTATGGCTATGTGTATAACATACGCTCACCACCGCGTTAAAAGCCGGAGTATTACATTTATCTGCCTACACTTTCAGGGAAAGCGTATGGTGTTACTTTATGAATATATAAAAAGTTCCATGGTGCTATATTACAAAGACTTATTCAAACTTAAAAGTCACGGCCAAGAAATTAGCCTTCCCCCCTCTCCCTCCCTCCCCATTTCTAATGGCTATCGCCACAGTAAATCACATCTATGAATTTTTAAACCTAAACCGTACAATACATTTTCTACAACTACCAGATATCAAAACCTACTGCGATACGCAATAAGATTTACGAAGAATTATTTTATGGAAAGGAACAGCAGTTTTTCTTTTGTAATTGTAACTGAAGAGAGTAGCAAACGGGCAGTTATATGTAAAATATGACTGTGGGATTAGAACAGTTGGTGTCAGTCGGCTCAGTTAATACAAGTCGTTAAAAATATTACTTCTATTTCAAATATCGACCTACTTCATGAGAAATTTTCCTTTTTCCGTTTCTTTATCTTTATTTTTTTAAATATAGATACTCTAACAACGGGAGAACGCTACAGATCACCTTGACTCATATAGAAGTAAAAAACAAAAAGGTGCATTGTGCGCACAGTATTCTCTTTACAATAAGAAACGTTACATAAAAGTTTTAAATCAGTACATCTGCACATAAGGTCGAACAGCTGAATGGGGGCATGAAAAATGTACATTTAGTAAAATTAAACTGCCTCGTTGGTCGTGTTGGTTGCAAGTGCGACTGCCGATCGGAAGGTCCTGGGTTCGATTCCCGGGTCGGGCACTACTAAATTTTTCTAATTTAGATTTTCTAGTAGTGGCTCGGATGCTTTCTAGTAGTGGCTAACTCCTCCGTCAGCCAATACGCCCTAAATGAATATCTTGAGTTTGTACCTTTTTAATTCCCGGTATTCTACAATAAAAAGTTAAAAGATGAAATATATTGTTTCTATACCTTATGACATTTTTGGGAATACTGTTTTTTTTGTATCATGGTAGATAATATGAGATTTTTAGTTTAATTCTTCTTTAACCAGTTCGAGATAGGACACAACAGGCGTCATTGCAAAATCACAACCCAAGATAATCATATGAAAACCGTAGCGTCAGTGCTGTATTATGATAATGTCGGTATATATTCAGCGGGAATAAAAATTGTCACAGACGGAAAAAGTAATATGGAACTTTTCCAAAATATCAAAAAATGGATTTTCCAAAGGCGGACTTTAATTCAGGGGACTACAAATGGTCATTAGAAAACCAGTGCACTGTATAACTTTCTGAACAATTATTTTTAGTAAATTCTATATTGTTTGATTTATGATTTTCAACGTAACACTATACGTATTGAAAATTAGCGATCTGTCGAACGCCTCACATATTTCATACGCAAGAATAATAACACAACTATTGGACTAATTAGTTTGTGTTCGAAATATAAACGTTTGGTATATAGACTAGCAATATTCAATATTTAATCCTAATATATGCATTCAAAATTAATATTTCTATATAAAAGTTTTTACAATATAAACGAGTGTAATTATCGTATTACTCTAGAGTGAAATACAGTTATAACCGGTTTTATTTAATATTTTTATTTTATCACATTTTCGTATCGGACGTAACACAAAAGAACGAATAAAGAATGAAATCATTGTCTGATGGCACTTTTGTAAGCCGACGGTTCGTGGAAGAGAGAATATACATAGGTACGACGTATACATATAAATATTTATATATGATCGCCTGCCTCGTTGCTCATGTTGCTCACAAGCGCGACTGCCGATCGAGAAATCCTGGGTTCAAATCCCCGTTCGACCGCTATTGGATTTTTCAAACTTAAATATTCTAGTAGTGGCTCGGAGTCTAGATATGTGACCGATGTTTGGTTAGTACACCTATTTCATAGTGGAACGTGAACGTAACTGGTGAAATGTGGCAAAGTAACAACTACACTCCGCTAACTACCTTTTCGGGGATTACAGGTGTGATGTTACGTATCGTACGTATATGTATGTTTTTTATATAATAAAAATTTTTACTCTCAACACACACCAGTCTATACTTTATGCACCTTTATACTTTATGCACATAAATATAACGTAACAAAGTAAAAGCCAAAGAGAGAAAGAAAGAATTTATAAATTAAGTTATAAATGTAACATGTAAAATATAACATGATATGATAATAAACATACTTTCAATAATTACCCAGCACAGTTGAAACTTTAAATGCAGCCGTTAAAATAATTCGAAATTTCGAGGCGTCTGAAATTGACGCACGAAAATTGTGAAAGTGCACGTTGACGTCAATAAACCAATAACAAGGTTGTCTTTCACGGGCGCTGTAAAGCAAATTACCCCTCGGTCTATTTAGCATTCATCGCTCGCGTCAACACGACGTACTTTAAACTGAAAAGGCTGTAATTATTTTTGAAATGTGATTATTGTGCCCGAAGTGTTTCACAAACAATTAGTACGCGGGCTCTTCGCAAATTGAATACTTTCAAACGTTTCACTTTCACATGAATATGAGCCTAGTAAAATGTGAAATATACATAGCTAATGTAGTCTAGGATTGCCTTTGACGAGGTGTAATGATTATCTGGATGCGGCCAGCCATGGCGCTATGGCGTTCATTAGAATAGGTAATGACCAGAAGTGAAGTGTAATACACTCCTCCGCCTACCCCTTCGGGGAAAGCAGGCGTGAGTGTAAAAAAAAATCGAAACGTTACTCCATTCGCAGATATTTTCCTCAACTGCATTTTTTTTCAGATGGGCTACTTAGAAGTAGTGATTCCTCCAGATTTTGTGCCAGAAGAGACGTCTGGTGACACAATGGTCCCGGAAGGTGGAACCGCGAGGGTCTCGTGCAAAGCGAGGGGCATCCCGCCTCCGCGCGTGATGTGGAAACGAGAGGACGGCCAGGAAATTGTCGTGCGAGACCACACCGGTGCCAAGAATAAAGGTAATTCACCAAAATTGAAACACGTCTTGGGATTGAATGAGCCAAATTGCCATTGAAATTAGTTCAACGGTCAAGCAATTTGATATTGCAATTCGCATTGACTCTTTAGGTGCTATTTTATATATAAATTAATATTATATTGTGTTTGTGAGCTCAAAAGTATACCTTTGATTAGCGGATAAATTTCCTCGACGTAATAAGATCAATTCTTAAATTTACCAGAGCTCGAAGTACCTGAAAGACACGTAAAACCAAGATATATGTATATAGCTAATCATAGTATTTAAATAGCATTGTAAATAAATACAATAGAATGGAAAAGTCTTATCGCTAAAGACCAAATGTCCTATAAACGATTGCAACCATAACAAACAGTTCCTGTCCATAGATAACGAACGTTAATCTTTATCGACATTCCTTCATCAACAAAAAGTCTAAAACTTCCAAAATTAACTATTATGTTACCAACTTATGTCCCTATTATTGCATTGTATGATGCAATACTCTACAAATCTCCATGATGTTTTCTCGGTCAGAATGGCAAAGTATAGCCTTAACCTCATTCTGAGATGAGGTTTATGAATTTAATGAAGGTGGCGCTAGAAGATATCCCTTAGTATCAAAACGCGTTGTGATCACACAACCAATACACAAATACATATGCATTATCTAAATACAATTTCTCGTTCGCAAATATTTCGAACAACATTCGGCGATATTGTTTCACAAATTACCAATGTAGCGGTGTAGAAGGTCCTTACTCCGAACAATCTACATTGGGGCCGATAAAATCAACATTGAGGCACGCGATTGTGGTGTGTGGAATATTATTACAGTGATCGAAAGCGCGTATGTACCTAGTTTTGTTACTATAGATTCCCATCTATTACACAAATTGCCAGTGTAGCAACTCAGATAATTGCTGGAAACGCCCGTTTATCGATTTACGGTGTTGTTTACATTTTTATGAAGGGAAAACTAAGGATTACGAAAATAATGATATTGTGTTGAAGATAGTATGTACCGAATTTGTTTTTTTTGGAACGTAAATTATATTGTAGGAGAATGCACTAAGTGTTGAGATAAAGGGGTATTTGTAAAATGATTAGCAAGCTCGGTTTCCCATCGTTTTAAATTACAAGATGCTATGTCCGTTCAAAACGCAACAATTACTAATAAGGATCGAGGGGAACAAGAATTAACAAGGATTAACTAAGAAACGACTGATACTCCCATTACGACTTCCAAATTGAAATCAAATTCGTTAATTTCCGGTATTCTAATTGCATCTTATTATAACATTATGAAAATTAAGTAATTATAAGCATTTATTCATGTGTTATATACATATGTACTCGTACTTACACAACAGACATTGCGATACATAGAAAAACAAACAAAGAAATATTACGGCCTGAAAGCACATCTGTATATCTTATTTTCTAAAAATTTCTTCGTACACACCTGAAACATAAAATGGTGATACATTGGCATAGAAATACATATATGTAGATGTAAAAGAACGAGGTAATAAACATAACTAATATATGTATATTATATACTTATTGACTGCCTCGGGGGTCGAGTGGTTGAAAGCCCGTTTACTGATTGAGAGGTCCTGGGCTCAAATTTCGGATGGGGTACTATTGAATTCTAGTTTAGATTTTTTGTAGAAATTTCTAGTAGTGGTTCGGAGTCTGATACGTGCCTGGCGTATGGCAATAGGCTCATACCCTATTCCATGGTTACACGTGAACGTAACTGGTGAAACGTGAGAGTGTACTACGTTCCTCTGCCTACCCTTTATCGGATTACTGGTGTGATGTTACGTACAGTATATACTTACACGATCAATTATTGCTACCATACCTACACATTTTGCTATTTGAACACGAAACTCCAAACACATAATTTTCGAAACCTCAACAGACGCATGTGTTGACTATTACCGTTATGCAACTGCACATTCGAATTTTAAATTTAAATATTCATTCGTGAATATTTCCTAGTCGCGCAAACGACTGTTAGTTTGCTCATTATTTTTAGAATACCGTATTAACAATAGATGAGGTGTATTTAATACCATCACACCTGTATTTCCCTGAAGGGCTAGACAGGGGGGGCACACTCCCACGCCTCACCCGTTACACGCCACATCGCGGAATACGAAGACATATTGGCGGGGAAGTAATATCCAAAAAAACGCTTCGCGCGGTGCCCAAATTACACCGGACCCAACAGGAAAAATATCTCATTTGCCTTAGTTTATTTGAATAGCGGGAGGAGAGCATTGTTTTTCTGAATATGTATAATAATACGTACTACATCTGTGTGGCCGCATTTGCGGCGCCACAATGAGCTGCGGCGACTATTCTCGGGATGAGTTTTGCGTCCAGTATTGTTTAAAGTTTCTCATAATTAGTAGAGTTCTGCGTTGAATGGACTTCTAGGTCTCATTGTACGGCGACCGCTTGCGTGGGTCACTGGGGGGAAAAAATCATAACCGAACTTTCTTTTCAAGATGTTAAAAGGTGAATTTTTTTTCTCTTATTTCCAAAATTTCACTATATTTGACTAATGAATAAACGTAGGAAATATCGGTGCAGGAAAATATCGTCAGCAAACCAGCTCATCCGAGAGTTTTTACAATGTTCTGTAAGGCATATGAAATCTCTCAACGCAAAATCATAATGCTTCTGGTATTTAGAGAAGATTCGGATGCACCAATAGAATGATAAAAGAGTTGATAATAACAGTTATGTGTCTAAAACTCCATACAAAATAAGTCCTTTACCAACCATTTCTTATATTTTATATAATGTGAATGTTTACAATTACTAGAGGTTATTTATGTAGGTAAGTATAATTATGTTACATAATTTAACGTATAGACAATTATTACAACATATAAACAAGTATTCGAATTACACGCTTACATATCGTATATACGAGTACCTCAGTTTAATAAACCTTACAATAAACCCTAATAGATACATATAATACATAAATGTAAGTATTTAAATTGTTATTATATGTTATTATTGTTATATGTTAACATTGTTAAATGTTATTGTTATATGTTGAAATTGTTATTATTGTTATATGTTAACATTGTTATATGTTAACCAATGTTATAATATAACATATAACAATTTATATGTTAACATTGTTGAATGTTATTGTTATATGTTGAAATTGTTATTATTGTTATATGTTAACAAACAATCAAACCTTTTCTCTTTACAATATTAGTATAGAAGTGTAGACTACTAATTCAATGTATAAATACTTGATAGAAATGTACTGTAAAGGAAATAACAATATGTTTTCATTCACAGTATTCACGTATCAAGGCGAAGTGCTGAAGCTGACGAAAATATCGCGTTCCGAAATGGGAACATATCTGTGTATCGCCAGTAACGGAGTGCCGCCGACCGTCAGCAAGAGGATCCACATAAGCGTCCACTGTGAGTAAACTTGTACATTAACTCTCGAGGACAAATCTTTGATCCCCTTTCAAAAGTTTTCCATAAGCAAATCTTTGTATTACATGGCAGTAGATTCAACGTCTATGCCATAATTGGACGTAAATGTAACTGGTGAAACGTGGTAGTGTACTACACTCTACCTACCTCATCGGGCATTACAGGTGTGGAGTTACGTTTAGGATTGCTTGGTCTCGTCTTCTGATGTATCTGCGCCTGACATTAGGCGGGATTGTGGCCAGACACTTGCCAGGCGTATATTTAAAAAAAACACAGAACTGAGTACCTCCTCCTTTTTGGAAGTCGGTTAAAAATAATGTTAATCAAGTTACTGACAAATTGTTAACAATCTAGAAAGTTTTCAGATCATTAACTTAATTTATACAATATTGACGAAATAAAACTGAAACCGCTGTGTATGTATGAAGAAGATGAATGTAGAAGAATCATGGCAGGTCTGGAAATATTTGCCAGGTCTGTATTTGACAATCGGTGGTCACTTCTTACCCGTAAGGAACCTGGCGTGAAGATATTAATGTACATTAAAGGTCTATATAAACTTTATTACGAAGATATAACCTTTCTGACCTTTATTTTAACTAAGGATAATTAAAATAAATCATGGGTTTCATTTTCATGAATATAATTTGAGCTGACTCGAAAAGTTCTTAGAAGATGTAATCATTTAGAAAGCTTTTATAATTATAAAAAAATTAATAGATATAAATTTAGTGTACATAAATTCAATTAAATTTAATACTTTAATAGCATTGCAATATTTTGAACAGCGCTATTTAGTTTCTCTTACCTTCTTTCATGACTAAAATGGACTAGCCTCAAAAAATATCACATATTTAATTTAACATCAATGGAACACTACTAAATGTAAAAATTAATAGATACTCAGTATTCAATGTCATAGTATAAATTATATACTTGTACTTACCTTAATGTACGTATACATAAGGGATACTGTGTTAAATACAAGAATAAATGTTATCACTTTAAAAGTTTATATTTATATTACTACAGTTTTTATTTATATCACTACAGTCTTGGTACCAACCGTAATAAAATATTTTTGTTTATGTTTCTTGCTACAACTCGAATTAAATAGAAACTCAATGTTGTACCAATGTTTTTTTTTACTTATATGTATTTTACATACTAATGTAACATTTATGTAAAACATATTGAGTTACGGTCGTTTTGAGCATTTGTACATCTGGCAAAGATAGTATAATCCACTCATACACATTATCTAAGCAATATTAACTCTAGTGTTATAATTAACTGTAATAGTGCACACCTAGGGACTGAAATATCACGGTCAACGTATTAAATACAAACGTGCATGAATATAGTTCTGTTGGTAACGAAGTCCCTTTATCTGTACCCACATCTAGCTATATTTGCAAGAACTAATGAACAGTGTATAAAAGTAATGTTTAGAAACTTTAATTGTATTGTTTCACTGTTATCCTGTTAAACTTTCAAAAATTCACGTTTGTTTACAAATTTCACTGTACACTACAATTTGTATTTTCTGACATAACAGAGGAATCTTAAAAGCATTTATGAATATGCTTTATTCAGGTATGCAGGTTCATCTTAGGTCGCATCTGCACTTTTCGTGTCGTGGTTTCTCGGCTTAACGCTAGCCTGTAACAAATAAAACAACAAAAGTATTTTTATTATTAATCCATATAACATTTTCCTACAGTTCATCCTGTGATCCAAGTACCCAACCAGCTGGTGGGAGCGCCACTTGGCACTGATGTCACCCTGGAATGCTACGTCGAGTCTTCGCCCAAGTCAATAAATTATTGGGTGAAAGATCCGGGTAAAATTGTACTATTTATAGTATCAACTGACACATTAGTCTCTATGTTTGTGTGTTAAATTATCTATATAACTATGTATTTAGTTACATATATACATTTGTATACAATGTTTAACTCTCTGGACACCATAATTATTGGATTTTATTAGTTACCAATGAGATGACTACACATAAAATTATGCAATGAATAATAGGTATCCAAAATCAACGACAAATGACAATTAGCCAATTATATTATACGAGTAACAATATTAAAATCATTATTTGCTATTTTTGGAATCATAGCAAAAAATTCATGCAATTATATTAACTTGGCCGAGCATCAGCAATAAGGGAGAACAAATTATCAAGGCGAATATAAAACTCTAGGTGCCAGTGGAAAGTTTTTACATTTTTCATAAAACTTCCGAGGTGGGGGAGGCGAGATGAAATTCTAATATTAGATTTGAAAGCAAACGTTTTAGATAATAAATTGTGTTACAGGTGAGTTAATAATACCATCTGAGCATCATGAGATGTCGGTGAGGCAGAAGTCGATGTTCGAAGCGGAAATGTCGATGACCATAAAGAACATTCGCAGGGAAGACTTGGGCAGTTACATATGCGTCGCTAAGAACTCACTTGGCGATGTCGAAAGCAAGATTCGACTGTATGGTACGTTTGTTTAAATAAAAATGGAGTATCTGTTTATAATATTAAAATAACAACTTTTTACTAAATGCATATGTATGTACACATGGGACATAACTATACCAAAATATTTTTTTTTTCAATTTGTGTCTCTCTGTCTATTCGTCCATCTGTTTGTTTACCTGTTTATCTGTCTGTTTGTTCCGGCCAATCTTTGGAACGGCCGGACCGATTTTGACGGGACTGGTAGATAACTGATGCAATAACAAGTAACTTTGACTACATTTCATTTTAGAATTTTTAGAATTTCACAGCTAGTAATGATATGTATTTACATACTATTAATAACGGAATGACGAGTATTTACTCGTCATTCCGTTCGATATTATCAAATTTGTGTCGCTGTGGTTCCGGGGTTGCGTTATACTTGGAATATTTTTACACATGATTATAGACAAATATCTACCCATTATCTATCAAAGTTCCCTTCAAACTACGTATCAAAATATCTTTTCAAATTTTCAAACTGTAAAGCACAAAATCCCAGTAGGTATTTAGTTAACAAAAATAAATATTACGTTTTACAATAATTAACGGCGAAGTTGAAAGTTATATGAGGAAAGATTTCACATTTTCCATAATTGTCCCAGCACCTCTAAACCTATAATCTTAATCATCTCATTCTGACTCATGTTTAGTTGTACAAGGGTAAAATCAAAGCTAACTAAGATTACTTAGAGGCAAAGAGAAAATAATATGCTTTTATGAAGAAAATAATTATAGATGGAATATGGGATTTTAATACGTGTCTGGGTTTCAGTACAATTGCAAATTGTTTAATTTAACTCATTAATAAATTACGCTGCAAAAGTCGAAAAATAATCATTAAGTATTGTTAACTAACTTAACGTAACCCATTAGGAGGAACATGTATTATATCAAGCAATGGACTACAGTAAGTTGATGATTATTATAAGCGTTCTATATTAAACCAATTTTATGGAATCTAACAACATTCTTTTCACCAGAAATACCAGGCAACGACAGGCACGTGTTCCAATACCATGACGAAAGGACCACATCGGAGGACGAATACGGCACCGAGGTTTACGACGACGACGAATTCAACAACGACAACGACAAGAGCAACAGAGTACCAGACCGCGCGAACAAGTGGTACGCCAACGAGGGAAAAGTTGTCGTCACAAATACTAATAATGGAAATATTTTTATCCCAACAATCGTTCTCACTTTTATATATATACGCTTTCTGTATCTTATAATTTGAATCGAACTTACCTAAGTGTGCTCTCATTGTAACGACAACATATATTTTGGGCAATTTCCTTTAAAATATGATGTTTTATAAGTCAATTGAAACAACAATGTCTACTTCAGCTGTTGTTTTCCTTTCCTTACGTTATCGAATTAGTGTTTTATACGTCAAAGTAGTAACCAAGTTCCGTATAGTAAAATTGAGTTTCAAGTACTCTGGGAATAACAAATAATTTTTATTAGATTCTTGAAAGAACATAATAGTATTATTATATTAGGATTTTTAAAAATATATTAAATGAAGTGACCCAAGCGTTCAAACTGTATGTAATACGTTATGTATTTAGTGCTTTTGTCCGTGAGTTACTGAAAACTATTGACTAATTATTTATTTAATTAGTCTAATTAATTAGCCAACGATTCAATTTGATTTCACATTATTCAAATGTAACGTAATATTAGACGTCTATGATTAATATTAAATCTACTTTTTTTTGTATTCTCCATAATTTGTCATATATACAAGAAAAAAGATCATACTTTAACGGCCTAAACATTTATACAGACATCGACGATACAAAACGCGAAATGTCCTTGGGTATGCGACATACCCTCACATAATATATGTTACGTATAATCCAAAATAACTATAGCATTAAAATTAAAAATGAATCCAAATTTTCCAGCGACAATACAAATTCAGATGTGGATTGCATTTTCGTGTTATCGTCTCGACGGTGTTGCATGCATGCATAGTACTGATAACCAACAGGATAGATGGTACTACTGTCGCCACAACTGAGAAACGCGAATTATATCATCTTCTTCAAATAAACCGCTTGATATGCATGAATATTTTTTCTAGCCAGTTATATGTAACTAAATCGATGGCTTATGTTACCGAGGGTATTCTGTTCACTAATTTCAGCGTGTAACGTGATAATAACTAGTGTTAATGCGTTTGTATATAGATAATGAATACTATAAGCGAATACAGTAATAAAAACATATTCAATTTTGTACTACTTACGACCGTTTTTCAGGACATGCTTATAATGTTAGTCGGGGATTAATGTAAATTGAAACAAAATACATGCTGAGATAATTTTAAATATTGTGCCAGCGTTGTTTTAATATTTGGAGAATAGTGTCGAGGCCTATCTCGCATAAAACGTTTTAAATAGTAAATAAATATTATAACTGTTTATACCCATCATTTAACAAGATCTGTACATTGCTACGAATAAATGAAGTAGAGCATTATATAATCTATTTATATGAAATTGAAATGAGTTTTTAATGAGGAACTAAAATGAATGGATTGTAAATAAACTATTTTATTTATGAGTTGCTATAATTTGTTAGTGATGTATGATAACCAATGAAGTATATGATATTATTATTATCTAATACATAATATGCTTTTGCTTCGAGTGCAACTTTGAAAATAAAATGTATTTAAAATGTATTTAAATTCAGAACTCAAGTTTATCTGATTGTAAAAATTTAGATGTGGGGACTCGATTTTCCATATTTTTAATTGATTTCAATGATAACAAAGAAATAATTTTAGACTTGTCAGAGGACCACTTGTAATTGTTTCTTTATAAATTTCAAAAAGATAATCGACATGGTTATTTATCAAAACTCAAATGAAAAATATCCACATGCATGTATTTTATTGTGTTGAATTTATCAAAAGTTGCATGCGAAGCGACCTTGTTGCATGTCTCATAGTGTGCCTAGTCGAATACAATTTATTCTGTACAATGTACTTTAACATCCTCATATGTTACAAAAATAAATACGCATCGACATATAACTGATTTTGACTTTCAATTATTTCTCATATCCTATATTCTTCGTACCGACCACTGTGTGATTGAAAAGGTAAAAACGATTATTAATATATGTATATACATATGTATGTACTCTTGTATAAATCTGTAGTTTCCGTCTGTAAATTCCACTGTTATACCCAATCTTGTAATGAAACTCGTTTTATGAGTCAATGACGCAAATCTTATTATTTTTTAAATTATTTAAGAGGTCCTGAGTTCGATCGCAGGAATGGTATTGTTGAACTTTTCCGTCTTAGAATTAATTATTCATAGTTGTAACTCATACGGATATGTGCCCGGTGGATAGAAATAAGCTCATTGTTTATTACACAGTGAGACGTTAACGTAACTGGCGAACCGGGGGAGTGTACTACACACCTCTGCTTTCCCCTTCGTGATATTATCTCATTAATGTAAAATAATAATACCAAATTAACATCATACAGTTGTGTGCATATCCGAACTTACGCTACGTTATTCCAGGAACAAAATAATCTTTAGTTCTGTCACGTACAAAATGATTTATAATTTATGTCAGCATCATATTACTGTCGGATTTAAATAATATGATTCATGAATCCAATGAATTCATTTACAGTGTGCAGAGCATTTGCATTTGTTGTAGTACACATAGATGTATTTTATTCTTGTAAAACATTTTTCTTTGATAACTATATATTGCTCTTGTCATAAAAAAAAGCTCTTGTCATGTTTTCGTATTTGTCACATCAACAGCAATTCACTACCGCCAAGGGTTGGCTGGTAGCGAATACAATTAGTTAAAAGGCACCTGTTGTCCATAAATGATAAAGGACAAATAAACAAATGGCTTATAAACCAAAATTATAATAAAACAAATAGATAGGTACATCACGAACATATCGCACGCAACAAAATCGATAAATTACAATTAGTCGAATATTCTCGTACGTTCTGAAAGCATTAATTTATCCAATTAACTCGCCCAGCTCGCAAATGCAACGATTTCACATCAGCCAGTTAAAGTCATAATTTAATTTGGCAACATCAGAATGTGGACCGGCATTAATATCAATTTAAGACTCTGCACACGGATGTTGTAAGTGTATAAAATTAAAATTATCTACGTTTAAAATTATCTACGACTTTACTATTTAAATTTATATTTTCATATTCTTCATTATTTTTCAAAAACGAAGAAGAAATAAAGAAAACACGAACACTTTATTAAGTACAAAAGAAATGAAGGTCAACTCTAATATTACTTTTCATAAGGACTTCAGTGGATGCAGAAAACTAGAAAGTAGTTTGCCTAGATTGTTACCAAGGGAAATGTTTCATCTCTACCCCTTAGGTAAACAAGCTTCACAATATTTATGTATGTCAAATCAAATAAACAGGAATACATCGCATTAGATAATATTAAACTATTTAATCCTTTTATTTTTATCGCCCGAGTGAATCATACAGCGATTGAAATCAAATTTTATTTTTAACTAAAAACCCTTGGCAGTTAGGTGCCTTCATTATCGTGGAATTATTGAAACTTGCCGATTCACGGACTAAGTGATTGGATGGCAAATTAACTAATCCGGAACCGTCAATCAAGTTGAACGTAGCCCGCCTCACCAACCCAGATTCATAGGTTTTTGATTAAACATTGGACAGTGTATTTAACCATACTGCGTGTTTGTACGTAGATGTAGATATATTCTAGTATTTAATTAATTCTCAATTAAATCTGCTATTAATGTTTACTTATACTTGAGTGATGTATGCACCCTGGGAAAGGTTATGCCACAATGCATGTTGAGATAAAACATCTTTCGTTATGTTTATAAACTTATTTAAGAGCAAAACTCGAGAACGGCTGAACGGATTTGGCTGAGTCCTTTTTTGTTGTGTTTGGTGAAGTCTGAGGAAGATTTTTAAGAAGAGAAAAAAACGTAAAAAAAAATAAGGAAAATAGTAAACTAAAATAGTAAACAGCAATTTTCTTTTCCCAAACAAACAGTTTATATTTACTTGCCAAATTGGGTGCAATCAAAAATTAAGTATTAAGCAAAGAAGATAGATTTTCTAATTATGGAATATAAAAGACCCGTAGTATACTCATTTAATTATTTGGTCCGCAATTTATTACTTTATTATATAATATTATATAATATTATACAATATTATATAATATACGTTACGAGAGAACACCATGAATCCTAGAAGAGCGTTTCAATCAAATTCAAAGTCAATTTACGGATTCCTATACGATTCTAGTATGTACATACATACATTTCATATTGAGTAACGCAACACCGCGCTTTTAATCCCCGAACAGGTAAGCAAAGTCGTGCAATATCTCTCCACATTTCCATACGCCGAGCAAAGATCCACATTTCAAACTGCCATTAGAAACGTCTACTAGAAAATCTTAGTTGGAAATCTTTAATTGTACACGACCCGAGATTCAAACCCCGGACCTCTCGGGTGTCTCGCTTACCTCTCGACCAACGAGGCATTCAAAAGCCAAAAACGTTCTTATCCAACGTGAAATGATTGGGATTAGACTCACGTAAGAACACTTGCCAGTCGTATCAATCAGCCGCGCGCTGCTCAGCCTCGGAAGAATAATGACGATAACTCGCCACGCACATCCGTTGGAATTGCCTATCTCTTGACAAAGAAACGTGCGCACTGAAGGGAAATACTCGTATGTTACGTGACACGACGCTCTGTCAACATTTAATCACGACGACGTTGAACATTTCAATACGATCGGTTGAAATCTCAATCTGGTAACAATTAGAAACATCACGTCTGTAATATCCGAAGAAGAAAAGTGTTGTACACTACCGCGTCTCCAGTTACCTTTACGTGCCGTTATGGAATAGGTGGTGTGTCTATTGCCATTCACCGGTCACACATCCGCGTCAGCCAGTACTAAAAAATGTAAGATAGAAAAGTCCAGTTGTGTCCAACCTGAAATTTTAACCCCCATGACACCTTAATCGGCAGTCGAGCTTGCAATTGCAACGAGGCAATTAAATCCATATGTAAGATTATACACATAGTAAGTTACTATATATGTATATCGCTTGTGAATAATACATAAGTGAATAATACATAATACATTCTATCGTGGGACATAAAAGTAATTGGTGAAACGTGGGAGTGTTCTGTATTCCTCTGCCTACCGCTTCGGGGATTACAGGCGTGATGTTACTTTTTTTAAATAATACATAAGTAATACATTATACAAATTTAAATATATTATTACACCTGTATTACTCCGAAGGGGTAGGCAGACGAGCGTTGTACACTCACGATTCATCAGTTACATAATACGTCCCAACATGGAATACGTGGTAAGTTTACAGTCTTTACCGGTAAGGCCAGTATAAAAATAATTACTGTAATAATCAGAATGTTCCACACAGAAATTTATGCCGGTGTCGCGTTACTCATTACTATACAGAACTGAGCTAAATCAAAACTATCATTTTGGGAGACTCATTACAAATTGACAGGCCCGCAAGTTAAACGGATACTTTAAAATAGGTATATTATATGATACTACACCACCCAAATACCTAGAAAATCTATTAATCTGACTCCATTACACAATCTTGAGACAGGCGAGAAATCTCATTCAATCCACTTCAATTAAAATTAAGAAAATCTTGAAGCTGACTTTGGCATTAAGTTCAAACGGTGGCTTGAAGCTTTATCTTGCGAACTAAGTTTAAGACTTTGTTCTTAGTGATTTCTCTAATATCCTTCCATGTCATACAGATTACACTAATCAATTTTGTACCACCTATGTACGTACGCATTTCTATCTTTCTTTTAATCTATCTTATTACGATTTTACGGTGATCAGTATACAATTTTATACGCGATTGCCCTACATTTATTATAACTTAATATACTCACATTTGCTTTCACATTCATTTATTATTATTTTGATAACATCACGCCAACTTCCTTACGGATTAAACAGATAGCACCGATTATCAAATATCCTCTGTCCCTACAGCCTGTTCTAGATCTACTAATCTTGTCACACACGCTGGCCGGCTACGAAGACTTCTGACTATATCATCAATATCTGACCTATTTTAGTCAAAATATTGTATTAATTATGACAAATAGGTCTTAGAGCGATGCGAAACGTTACGCTTTTATTTTTATCCCACAAAACAAAAAATGCAAATAAACTTTAACCTACAAAATCTCCGGACAATAAAATCGATTAAAACGTACGATGTTCCGATCCGGTGTAGAATTCCGCACCTGTGTATGGAATATGCTGTTAAATCTCACTGGTATTTTGAACACTATATGCCTAGGTATATGTTGAATCATGTCCATGTTAGTGTTAGGAACGAAAATCGTTTGTTCTCTTGGAACAACAGCTCTTGGAACAACAGCCACCAGTAAGTTGACAACAGCTGGACATTCGACTTCTAGATTGTTCTAGGATTCTTCTTCTTGAAATCCTTACAGATTATTTATTTTTTTATTTATTTACGTTTTTATTTGTGCACCAGAATAAAAATTTTGTCCGCCAAAAAGCAATTGTCCAACGTGGTAGACTATGGCTTTAACCAGTATCATTCTAGAAGACCTCCGTATCCAAAAAAAATTAAATAATCCTATGTAATATACGAATATAATTATAACATTGAAAAATCCTTTTCGAATATTATGTTAATAATTTGTGAATTGTAAAGTAGCCACTGACGTACTGATGGATACTGCAAAACAAATAGAGTACAGCTGTTACGTACAAAGCTTTGGCTCTATCAAATATACATTATGCTCGAACTCTACATATGTATATATGTTCAAACTCTAACATTACGTATTGTACATGAATTAAAACTTACGCTAAACAATTATGCACGTACGTAGTGTGTCATTATGCACAAACAAAAAATTTCTTTATTTTAAATTTCTGGTTACTTAATTACTATGAAAACTGTAGAGTTTTCTAAGTAGCTTAGACTAGAGGTGCTAATGAAATGAGCCAAAATATGAAACGCCAAGTTTAATAAAACCTATAATCCTTCTGCATTACAAGTATGCTTGGAGCTCTCTCTATCAATCTGCTCTAGAATATATGAGTTAGTGACCTATTAATGATCATCGAACATGTAATCCAACCTTAGTTTCTAAGCAAACAAATATATCTAGGGTAAAACCGGGATAGACGCCGCAACGGCATAGATGCCCCATATTCAAAATACCTAACTTCCTGAACTCGCGACAAAAAATAATTATACAAGTAGGAGCCGCAGTCTTCCCGCACCGAAGTTATCCACGGACATTCGTGCAGTGAGGATGCGTTTCGCACGTGTGAGTAAATATCTCCGCGGCGTAGTTCATGA
>DWFO01000929.1:0-17611 GCA_018246595.1 Mimoniades nurscia nurscia | reverse complement strand
ACTGGTGAAACGTGGGAGTGTTCTACATTCCTCTGCCTACCTCTTCGGGGATTACAGGCGTGATGTTACTTTTTTTTGTGCTGTAGATACTGGCATGTTGGAATGTTTAGATATATTCCAGTATTGTATTAAATTATAAAATTTTAAAACAAATATTGTTTCAATGTGAACAGTTTTAATTTCAATAATGCAAGACTTAAAAAATTAACGTTTATCAATAACACTTTTATTAATTAAGGATGTCTACAGTGAGTTCAAATAAAATATCTTATATCGTTTCAAAACATGATAAGTTATGCTTAAACTATTCTTAAAACATTACAAGAGTATTTTCACTAATTTTATTTCGGCTCTTGAGCATAACAGTACCATGTACTGAGAAAATACTACCTACATTATCGTTAAAAGATATAGGTACCTATAGGTACTTACTATTATTAAAGTAAGCATTTGTATAAACTGCACCTCGGCACTTACTTTTGCTAATTAACTACACAGTCGAACACTTAAATGTCATATGTATGACTATATGTTGTATATAGAAAAATTGTGAATAGATCCTTTGATTTAAAGGTCTATTTTAGTCTAGCTTTGTTTTATGTCATATTAAGCGAACCTTTTACATTTCAGCCACAATGTTTTTTCTTATTCATTAATTACTTTAGACGTACATATTTTGCCTAAATGATACAATTATACATACCCACATAGACATGCAAAACCAAGAGCTAAATAGGAGGCTTAGTAGTAAATATTCACATTGGCTTAGCTTTATTTGCGTAGTTAATGAAACGCCATTCCACTCCAGTAACACAAGTAGTGCTCCATTTTATTGTAACGTAGATGTGGTCTATTACAACCTTTTTATTCTCATAAAGTTTTATGGTATTCTTCTTTCAACACCATAAAGCTTAATCTCTTACATCTTTTCTTAGATTCAAGACTATCAAACCCGTACATCGATTCGTCTGTTTTTTTCAATATCGATAAAAATTACAACAATCATTGCAATTTAGAAAACCGCCGATACATTCGATGAATTGTTATTGTACCAGGCATAGAGCTTGGGGATAGCGGCCTTAGAAATACGGTCGGACGGCACCATAACGAATGGGAATGACCCCATTAAGGCACCTTTTAACGTATTAAATCGAAACTTATCGGCGGACTTGTCGACGGCCTGACCCAGGGGTTAGCCTTATCAGGGATACCACTCACTTCGGTGAGCGGAGAACTGCGAGGGATAGATGACTCTACATTTATTTTTGATATATTAAATGTACGGTCTAATGGAGGTCTGGTAGACGAACTCGACTGTGGTTTGTATTTAAATAGAATTTTTTTTGTCACTGTGCTAATTAAAGCAAGGTAACATAACACCTATATTCCCCGAAGAGGTACGCAGGGCAGTGTGTTACACTCCCACGTTTCACCGGAGAGCTTATTAAAAAATTGAGAAAACATAAAATACATCAAGTACGTGAAATACTTCATTAAAGTCATGTTCACGAGAGAAAACACATTACCTGTTAAAAAATACATATTATTATTCACTGCCTGGAGTGCGACCGCCTCGTTGGTCGTGTGGGTCGCAAGCGCGACTGCCGATCAGGAGGTCCTGGGTTCCAATTCCGGATCTTAGCACTACTGGATTTTTCTAATTTAGAGTTTCTAATAGTGGATCGAAGTTTGGATATGTGCCCGGTGCATAACAACAGGCTCACCACCTATTCCATAGTGAGACATTAAACTTAAGTGGTGAGACGTGGGAGTGTACTACACTCCTCGGTTACATTACCTTATTATTCACATGCTTCAATTTAATAAATCTTTTAAGAACAGACATCTGTACAGATGAATTTTTACAGTAATAAGTATGAATATTTAAAATAGGTGCTTATGTAAATATCACAGTAACCGTAATTCAAAGGTGAAATATTATAGCGGGGGTTGATGGCTGCGTAGTTGGGTGATAATTTAGATAGCACTCGTATCGTGTGGGTACGGACAAGGCAACCTTATACCGTTTACAGCTAGCATTGCGTAATAACTGTGCATATAATCTGTAATAGAGAACGAAGGAATACGTATAGCAGAGCTAGGTGAAATAAATTAAATACGTTTAAGTTTATTTCAAACGAATATTAAAATTATTCTTAAAAGTATTTTTCATAACACTGAGAATCGTGTTAGGTAGGTACCATTAAAAATATTAATAAATAATATATAATTTTAAAAGTTTAAAAATGTGCAGGAATAATCGAAATTTCAAAACTAATTTATTACATATTTTAAAGAAGTGATATTTTATAAAAATTAAATGTTTTTATATTTATTTAAGTTGATCATAATCGCAAATAGTAATTATACGCACTGGACCCTTGAATACTTATAATTAACACTTTTTTTGAATATTGTAATATACCGTAATCTTTACGTTATAAGTTCGACCACAAATACAAATAGGTTAAGATTGTATTTATGCTACACATTAAGTTGAAAATAGTTTACTTGCATAATAGAATTGTATAAATTAATTATGTTGAATGCTCTTTATCGAGGAAATGTTTCAGGGAACATTTCAATGTATAATAGATAAAGCATTCGATGGTTCATATCTGAACTGGTTTTATAGCGTAGAAGCCTTCGACATGATGTAGTTCACACATGCACTACGAGATGGAGCTACCATGTACAAAACTTCATATGCTTACCGTTTTTTCTGTAACCATAGGAAACAAATAAAGTAATAAATTAAAAATTCAAAACACCTAAAGGATTATATAAGTAATTTTATATATGTAACTTTATAAAATATTATATGTACTTTACACCCATGTATACTTCACCTTATATACTTTAAGAATTTCTATTTCTATCAGAAAAACCAACACGTCTCTTTTCGATTCAAAAATTATTAAATTATAATCTGTCTTTAAAAGAACCGAATTCTAATATGAGATTCACACAAACTATGTAACATTGATGCAACCCCAAAAATTATAATGGGCGGTCCTCAAATAAACATTCATACATGGACAATGCAACTCATACATTCCACTTAACTGCCGCGTGCACAACGCCCCTATCACACAGTCGCCATTTCACATCACTGCTAAATTGGCACCTCATAAATTATTCTGTTTAATTTAATCAACACCCGCGTAATTCGTCCGTACATCGCCACCTACCAGCAGTACATGAACCCTGAAATTTCACACTTATAACTCTCAAGCGACAAAAAATAAAAAGAACCACAGAATCGTGACAATTCATTTTACACTGGCTAAAGGTCATCAAATAATTATTAAGTAATGTGAGAACATCATTGCTTCGTTAAAGTCGTACTTGAGCCGTTTAATTTGATTAAATGTTAAAGGGTGATACTTGACGTACTTTATGAGCGTTAGTTTCACATTTTGTGATATAAATAAATCTTCTTCATATATAGACAAGTAGATATGCTTAATTAAAAAGATAGCCGTTTAACATAGTTCAAAACAAAATCAAAGATCGCGTAACAAAGATTAGAAACATGCATGACGGTACAAAAATTAACAATCGAATAACGAGTCGCTTATCTTTCAATAAATACATTATTCGAATGATCATCATCAAAACCATCCCGGTATAAAGCGGTCTGCTTAATAGGCATATAATGGCCACCTCCGGGCAGCAGCGTAGGCGGTTCCAGAAGGCGTTCGCTGCGAACACGAACCAGAATGCCCAAACTGAGGATTATAAGCAGAAACTCCCCAAGAGAAGCTTACACTCAGTAACCGACATAGACTAGACGAGATGTTGATGATAATTTAAAAACAACGTAATAACTTCCTTATTTCAAACATCATTTTGTTAACATAGCATATTGTAATACGTTCATCTATTAGGTAATTGTAAATAATTTCGGAATTCGATAAATTGTAGATTTTTGTCAATATCACACATAATTATAGACCTTTCTGAAATGAATGTCTTAATTCACAACTTGTCACCAATAAACAACAAAGGGCTTTGTGTCATTCTGATTTGAATTAATAATATTTTTTTTTATTAAAATGCCTGAACAAAAGCATGTTAGTCGAAACGTTTTCTAATATAACATGTGATTAGTACTAATACTTAAAATTTCGCCCTGCATACATACATACATATATTATATATCGATTTGTTCCAAACAAAACCATCATTAAGAATTGAAATTCAAAATGGCGTCGCGATCAGTGGGGCGAGGACCCTCGCGAGCAGTCGGATCGTTATTTATAATCCGCGTGAATTATTATAACATTGTCATTAAAGGCGACAAGACAATGTTTATGTTATTACAGAAATACAGAAATTATAATCATATCTGGTCGTTTATTTGAACTCAGGTGCAGAGAACTTTGAGCGTATAAGTAGTGAGAGTTTATTTCACTTTTAAGACCGAGGCCGCGACCTTAGTGTGATGGGCGGAAGCTCACGAAGGAGGACACCAGATAGGTATGAAACTAGTTGGATTATACCGAAGCACACATGAGCTTTTTTATGTTCATATCTATACATAGGTTTTTATAGCTTTTACAGTAGGTACCTACATTTTTTTATAATCATATCTATAGCTTGCGGTACAAATCAATGCACCAGTATGTCAATGTAAGTATGTATATCCAGGTATGGAAAATAAAAATAACCATGGAATTCATAGCATTTAAAATTTTAAATACGACCATTTCATCATTCATTGTAATTCCAGTATTAATTCGAACTTCCAAAAATCCTTCTACATACTTATACTTAGATGCGCTTAGGTTAATTATGAATTTTGGCTTTTATTCCCGCAATTTCATTATCCCAATAGAACGGAAAGTATTTGTTTAATATAATATAAACAGTAAATAAAGCCACTAAGGCAACAGAGAAGCGTTCAAACATAGTAATGAGGGCGTGCAGCGGAGAGGAACGCGATGTCTGAGAGGTTGATACTTCCGCGCCATTTGCCGCTTTGTTGGCCCGCGCGATGTCGCAGCCACGCGCGCCGCTACACAGAGTAGGTAATGCTATTTTATATTTTTTAATGAAATAAGATTTTTAAAATAAAATAAGACTTAAATAAACAAAAAGTTATAGTTACCATGAATTTTATGAAATAAATAAATATGATACATACACTAATAAATGTAATGTTTTAGATGTTCGCGGACGTGTAACTATTTGCTCCGCGTGTTAGAAGATAGAATAGTGTTTATTTGTAACATTTCTTATTTAATTCTAATGATCATTTGGTTTTAAGTCATTCATACAAATTATAAGTCATTCATACAAAAACAAAATGCAGGTTCTCATGTATCTATAATGTAAGTACATATATATCGTATATAGATATGAATTATCCTAATAAAATGGTCTTTAACAGCGAATAAGAATTTAACAACTATAAATTATTAAATTTTTTGTGAGCTTTTCTTACGCTTTTGATTTTATAACAATAAAAAATAATGTATTTAAATTTCGTTATAGTTTGTAACGTGTTTAAGTAATTTACATTTATTAGATTAAATGAAGTCTTCCAAACCGCAGGTGGCCAGCGTGGCAGACTATGGCCTTAACCGGGTAACTCTGAAAGGAACCCGTGTCCAACATTAGAACGATAAAAAGAGTGGGAAAATAGTATCAACAGTTATAACGGTGAAGGGAATATTGTGAGGAAAGTTTGTAACTTAATATTCTTCATAATCTTCTCCAAATTGCGCGAGGCATGTCAACGAACAATTGGCCAGCATGGCGGACCTTGTCGATAACTCTATGTGAGATCCGTATTCAAAGAAATAATAATTGATTATGATAATTTTATTAAAAAAGACAATATAATATTGAAAAAGAAAGACAGTACCTATAGCCTTTTATTTTTACTACGAACATCATTAGCCTACGCAGTGCGCACACAGAAGTACCTAATTAAATTTAAAATAATCTAATACCAAGTAAAATTTTAATTCTCATCGCATTACACGAATTGAAATACTTAGATAGGTATTTAGGAAAAAGTGTGCTGAAATATACATACATAGGTATTTAAATTACGGCAACGCTTCAAATTTGTTGTAAGAAGTCCGTTAACGCGCTTATGTTAAAGGGTACCCAGCATAAATATGGGATATCTGTCGACTAGATCTCCCTCATTACAAGATTTCTGTGCTTATTTAATTTTTAAAACAATAACATTTACCATTAATATTAAAAATATTTAAAATTTATGAGTTTGATTATTACAGCAAATTACTGTATTACATATTATTTATTGAGACATAATTCAATGTTTTATTTAGTTAATATTTTCGCGTAAGTAACTAATGATTTTCATCTGTAATTTAAACTTCATCTTTCAATTCTACGGGTTTGGTCTTCGATTCCTTATAGATATCTCCGACAAAGTATTTAGTACCGATACAAAATTATGTGCATTTTGATAATTAAATGTTAGTCGCTACAACGATTAAGAAAAACATCCTAAAGAAAATGAACTTCTAATAATGCTCCCTATAATTGCATGAGATCTATCAATCTACACTTGGGCAACATGGTAGATAATATTGCAGAACTTGCTCATTATAAGATTCGAATGCAGTACCTACTGGGAATATAAAAGTACAAATTATCGCAACCTTTGTAAGTAGATCGTCATGAATGGACAATAGTTAAAATTTTCATGAATAACTTAAACGTTACGACTGGTGTAACTTCAAGTACCTACCTACATATAAAATGGATCATTAATTAAAGAGATTTTTTTATAGCTTAGATAAAGTACTAAATAATAAGTTTGAATCATTTATTTACTTAGAATTTTATTTGGTCCCGATTATTTCGACTGCAGACATTAATTTTCTTAAATAACACCTTTCTACTGTTTCTATATAGGTATATAGGTATTATATAAATATGAAAAATTTATTGATATTAATAAATATTATAAAAATAAAAATAATAAATAAGATAAAAATTTAAAACTATGCGAGGTACGATATTTACATATAATATTTTTAACCATGGTTAGACTAACCATATTGGTACAAATATATAAATAATTTTCATAATTTTGGCAAACAACAGCTTGTTCACATTAAAACATAACAAAGCATCCATTAGGTAAAAGCTTGGACCAACCAGCTAAGGGCCTCTTGTATCTATTTCAGTATACGTTTCGATAGCGGGTGATATTTCTAGCTGGTGCCAAGCCCGTGCACGGCTGAACAAAGCGCGCGGCGAAGCGAATCCCGGCTAATTTATCACAGCGATATCTGACGCAGTAAAAATGTCAACGTTCGCCCGATACTCGCCCGCCTATCGCGTCGCTATCGCCGGCGGTACAACCTCGCCTCTACCATAAATTACACAGTATGGATTATTTGGATGCTAGTTGAAATGTTGATATTTTTGCTTAGTTGCTTATAGATATTTCTGTTATCCAAGCGTTTACAAGCGAATAGCTACCAATGGTAAATTATTATGGTGTTCTTAGAACACATCTTAGATAAGATTGTAATTTATTGTTTTTCCGTTTGTAAGGTTAAACTGCTTTATATGCATAAAACTTGTAGCATTCCGTCTATATTAGATTTAAATATGTGAAAACGTATCTTGTTACCCAATTTACGTCAAACTACGAGCGGTGAAAATATCGTTAGGAATAAATTTAATCAACGCCATTATACACATGTCATTACGAAAGAAACGGTGTTTTACAATGAAATACATACCTACTTACATTATGTAGGTATGTGGCAGGAAAAGCGTAAAAATAAGTCAATAATTCAAAAATCAGTTTACAACAATTATTGTTAAACGGAAACCATTGACATATGGCGTTATTTATCTTGTTTTCTACTGTTAATTGACTTAAAAACTTATAAACAGACTTATATAACACATTTCCTTTGGTTATTAAGGACACACCAATAAAAATCAGCCCCGTAAGAAAGCGATTAGCCCTAAAATGTTATATCCAATATGCAATAACTACCCCTATAGTTATGTTTTGTCATGTTCTTTTTTGCAATACATTATGACATCGCTTGATTAATGAACGCCTACAAGGTGGAATCGTATTAAAATTCATTAGTAATTATACGGGGTGTGTGAGGACGGACATAAATTAATTACAGTTGAAGCGGCCGACCAATTACAGTTGCTGATTTATCAATGTTGCCAGATCAAATAATTAAAACTTGCGGGTAGATTGTGTAGCGATACACCAAGAGGTAGGACGTGAAATTCGATCGGAATACAAAAGTATCGGGTGGATCGAGGAATACCTACAGTACTTACATTTCCATGTTTCACCAATTCTGTTTGGGTACCATCATAGAACACATGGGTAGGTAGTATTATTGGCATATGCCGGACATAAATATCGACTCTGAGCTACTACTCGAAATTTAATGTTGGAAAAATCGAAAAGGCCCGACCTGGGATCGAACTCAGGACCTACTCGTATCAATCGGCAATCACGCTTCAAATTACTTAATCTACTAAGGAGTTAACAGTATGATATAATACATATAAAGAAAATGTATTTGGTGATGGAATAATTAATAGCACTCCGATAGATGGCGCTCCAACAGTGAATTATGAATGTCGGTATTCAATTTGTTGAATAAAACGCACGAAAATCAATCTAAAGCACAATACGTGTCCGTTTTACAATCGCACTAAAACTTTACAGCTGATTCGTGACGTAACACAAAAATCCGCACCATTTTTTTGTAAAGGATATCTGACAGCAGAATTGATAAAATACTAGTGTACCAGATGCATATTTTCTAACAGCGAACTGGGCATACATAGGTTAAAAATATAGGTAGGTATTTAACGTATTAAAATGCATTTGCTTTATTGGATATTTCTATGGCAGCTTTTACCGGTGACTTTCCTGTTCGTTTCCGACTGTACTAAAAAAAACACTCATTTTACTAATATACATATACCTAAATGGCCAGAATGCATTCCTGAACTTCAACTTTCAATGCTGACCATGAAGACCTATAGATAGATAAAATACAGATATTCAAAGATATATATTTCTAGCGTAACTTTAAACATCTATAAACTATTGATTAGAGATTAACCAAACCTTTTCGCTCGGTTTATTTATGAGTACGATTTGAGTATATTTTTTATACCGACTCCTTATTGCCGATACGAAAACACTACCAACGCATACGTTATTGCAGACGCAGCGTGCTATCTTCACACATGTTTGCGAGTTGATACTAATTGACGTCACAGCGAGGGAACTGATGAACGGTGATCTGTTCAGCAACGCTCCGACATAATTTTCGCATATGTTAATGTACTTATATATGTGCGAGGACTTGTCATATTAATTCAAAATGTATTCGATGCGTAGGAAAATACATATTATCACGCCTATTTCAAGACACGTAGAGGTAGACAAAAACTAGAGATTTCCATCGTCTACGGTTTTTCTTAATTAATTCGTATTAAATCGTAAGGTAAGTAAATTTGACCTAGCATTTTATTAGAACGTCTCCGACTTGATCGTAATATTTACGCGCCATTCTATGACTTTGGACAGATTAATTAAAAAAATATTTCTTAATTATTTTTTGTATATTTTCTTTCATGATAATCATCTAGGATTGTAAACATCTATTTAAAACGCTTAATGCCATTCATCTGCAGGAAATGCTTATAATCCTAAGCGTTATGCATTTCTACAAGAATAAAATAAACATGTATACCTAAATTTGTACACCTACATTTTTATAAAGTATATTATACCGATACCATAATACCGATGTAATATGGGTGTGCGTATATAATTTACGATAGCCTTGGAAATGAGGCGATAAGAGATCGCATAAATACAGAAGTACGTAGGTTATTGCTTCTGTGCTTCGTAATTTAATCCACGAGATCGCATTCACAGCGCCCGTTATTCATTTGGCAGCACATTTCAGGAATTTTATATTGTGTTGACTAATAAAAAATTACTCGCAACTAATTCGACGGTGTTCGTAGGCTATAATCGTCGCAATGAAGCTACCTATATAAATTTATTTCTCAAAATGTACTACGTAATATCACGCCTATAATCCCTGAAGAGGTAGGACAGAGGAATGTAGAACACTCCAACGTTTCACAAGTTATGTTTACATCCCACTATGGTATAGGTGTATTTAGCCTATTGCCATACACCGGGTACATATCCAAACTCCGCGCCACTACTAGAAAATCTAAATTAGAAAAATTTGGTCGTACGAGGAGTATGTATGCGGTAGTTCTTAAAATGTACCTAATTATTTTCTTTATTAGTTAAATAGTAATATAGATATAATAAATAGTAATATAGTCATAAGATTGTTTTTAATTGAAATAAACAATAGTGTAATAGAATCATTAACCACGCTAACTATTATAAATTATGTTATTATTATCTATCATAAAGATGAAACATTGTACCTGCTTAATAATGTTACATATTTAATTTTAATGCATAATTTATTTTAAAACTAATTAAATAACAATTATTTTAGAAAGAATTACGAAATTAGAAATATTTATCTTCCTAATAATGACCATAAATACCATTAATACCATTTTGTCGAATCACTTTAGCATTGGATATTAAATTTGTAAATTTAACATCAATGTTGATTTTTTATGTATTTGAAAAACAAAAATTAGTTTATTAGCATTTATTTTATCTACAAAATCACTTTACGTTTTACAAAAATTAAGTACCTACCTACCTACCTAAGCTCCATTTTGTCTCGAAAAGCGCTTTGAAAGCGTTATCAAATTGAGTTGGCAACTAGCTTCAAATACATATAAATAGAGCATCGTGAGATATCTCAAGTGTTCTTTATTTATATGTGTTAGCGATATAACATTGCTTTTTGATCTGCACTCAGCCACGAGGCCGTTAATCTGTATTAGTTAATCATACTTTTAAATGTACAAGAAATACAACATTTACAATCGATTAGCATTGAAATGGAAAAAGAGGTCAAAATGTCATAATGCTAACAACTTTAATAGCAACTCGAGATGTTACAAGAATAGTTAAAACACAGTAAAATATAATATTAATTAATGAGTATAAAGATTGTATAAAAAACATAAAACCTTGTTATATGACTGTGATAATGACAATACACAGTACGAAGAACGAAGGAAAGAAAATATGACTTAATATTTTATGGCGCATCAGTAGGTACTCGTTTCCATTTTTTTCAATGCGATATTTATAATGCGCCCTGTAATGCGTAAAGGCGTGAACGAGGTCGTAATTACTGCTACGTGAAATTTATACCCCGAGGCGCACTTGCACCATCGCGGTTTCCTGCCCAACGCAATAAAGCTACCTGAAAAAAACTAGCGTAACAACTTTATTACTTACGTGTCTCTCGAAGTGACACAATGATATTTAGTAATTACCAATATCTTCTATACATATATATGCAGGTGCTTTTTTCCATCATACAATTATAGAAAACATCACGCCTGTAATCCCCGGAAAGTTAGGCAGATGTGATGTAATAAGGCAAAATAAAAAGACAATGATAATAAGGTGCGACCATATTTAATACATTGTACCGTCATTTTTTTCAGTTGCAAAAGGTCGCACGTTCGAGTTTTAAATCCGTAATATAATATGAAATATGTTACATAAACGCCTGTAAAAACTGGTTATGAATGCAGTAGGTCTTCTCGTACTGTTGATAACAATCTGGAAAGTATGATTTGTGTAATTTTGTAATAATCGATGAGGTTCTCAATAAGTACGCATAACTCGCAGAAGTTAGCCACGCACCTCGCTATGGTGACGTATTGGCGAGGTACCGACGCTTGGACGGCGAGAGCGGCAGGCAATGGTATGGGGGTCAGAGCGCGGTAAGACAAGTGCAGTGTGCCCAAGTGCCAACTTTATTTCTGAGTATTATACCATGTTTCGTACTGTATGGTTGCGCAAGGCATCTCAAATTGCTTTAACTGTACATGGAAAGCAGGCAGCTGGCCTTAAGTTGGCTCGTATATTTTTACACCCATAAATGCTACGAGTCGGGAACTGTCCAAGCCTGGCGAAGTTGTGCGCTATGGCCAACCCGTGCGCATTAGCTAAACCAAAGTTTCTAAACTTCATGACGTATCCATAATTCCTAATACATATGTATGTCTCTATAACCGAAAGACTAGTGTCAATAAAATTCATGACATGGTTAAAAATACAACCAAGATTTATAAATTTTAACCACACCATTTTATTATAAATTAGTTATGTAAAATTTAAATCAATTTAATTGAATTACCATATGTATGATACTGCAATATACTGAACTGGAGAAAGTGGTCAGATAATTGCTTAAAATAAAGATTAGTTGCGTTTTATTTTATTGATATCACCTTTTTGAAGATATCATTCGTGCGTCTTCAATATCTACCAAATATCTCTACAGCTAATTTACAACGATATCTTAGACGTGACGTCACAATAAACGTATGGACAGTGAATTTAAAGATAAAAGTGGGAGGGTCATTGATAACAGTAACAATCTAGAGCTTCTCACATCTGACAGTGCGTTCGTGCCAGACACCAGATAAGCAACTGAACGGCTGGATATCGTAGGACTTGTAACGGACCGCACGATAGGACTCTCCAAGGGCACATCTGCCGTACAGAGATGCGAGAGCAGCGTGGATGTGTTTCGGCATTTGGAAAACGTTCGCAGTGGCCGGCATAAACAACGCGGTCGTTTCAAACTTATTTGCATTTACACGGGCCGAGTAATTGCACTGCGCTTCGGGGAGAACTTTAATTAAACTTAACTGTCTTACGCGAGTAGGTATAGACACTTTGAGTGGCTAATAAGAAAAGTTTCAACTTATACTGTGATGTATACACGTGGCGACAGCATCGTGGTAGGGACAGTTTGGTAACTTATTAGAATACCTACAATAGAAAAGAAAAACAGTTATTCCTAAATGCTATGACACAAAAAACAACTAATAAATATTTATACATATAAACAAATGAGAAGAAAGAAAATAAAATAAAAAGTAAAAGAGGCAAAAGTTATAATTATGTATTAATAAAATTAAAACTTTAAGTGATTAATTATAAATATAGTAATAATGATGTTTATTTATCAACGTAATAATGATATATGTATATCTATCAATGTAATATTGATATTTATTTATCAATGTAATAATGATATTTATTCATCAATGTAATAATGATATTGATTTATCAATGTAATAATGATATTTATTCATCAATGTAATAATGATATTTATTCATCAATGTAATAATGATATTTATTTATCAATGTAATAATGATATTTAATCCCTAATGTGGAATCTGTTGGAGTAAGTCCAGCATCCTGCACATATGGGAGAGACCACTGCCTAGGAATGGGACTTAAAATGGTTAGCAGTAATCATGTGAATAATGCAGTAATGTTCAATAGTCGAAACTGAAGCCTCACTAAGTGATTTTCTATTACAATAACGCAGATCAGAAGCATAGACAAAATCCAAAATAATTTTAATATGAAAAAACCCCTGTCTGAAGGTTGTTATAAATACTTTTATACTGCCTTTCATATACATATTGAAACAATAACATTGAAATTGATTTCAGAATAAACCATTGTTCAACAATTTGATTAGCTGTCATATTAATAGCAATTATTATATTACTTCACGCTAATCCCTTAAAGTTAACCTTGGGTTCTTTTGTATGGGTTGTCAGCCAGATTATTCATATGTCTGGATAAAGATTGCGGAGATTACAAGATAGGATTGATCCGAAGATTGCGATCAATTAATGTGTTATTGAGAAGCAAACTCTCTGCTGAACGCACACAATGCAGTAGGTTAATTGCATACACACCGTCTGAGCTACGAGTGCTAGGATATTAATCATAACTCACAGAACAGTATTAGTTTGTGTACTATCAATGCGTCTCAGGAGAAGACACAGTGTCTCCATTACACTGTCAGCAAACACAATGCTTAACGTGTCGTGCAATACAGTGAAACATTTATGAATACTCCTGCCCACCTCGTCATTGAACTTGTCCGAAGATGATTTAAAAACAAATATTACTTTAACAAGGATTCTTGTACTTCGCACTTTTTATTATTATTAGTAATCATGACATGACGTAGTAATTATAACTATTATTATTTTAAAATTGTTGTTCAATTAAATTAATAATTCAAGTAAATATTCTAATTTAGATTTTCTAGTGGTGGCTCGGAGTCTGGATATATGCCCGGTGCATAGCAAAAGACTCAGCACTTATTCCATAGTAGGATTTTAACGTAACTGGTGAAACGTGCGAGTGTTCTACATTCCTCTGCCTACCTCTTCGGGGATTACAGTCGTGATGTTACTTTTTTATTTAAATTCAAGTAAGTAATTACTGTTCAATTAAAAAAAAAAGTGGCATTAGGCAGGAGGCACATTCTTATACCACATAGCTTGGGGTAGGTATCACATAACAATAAAGTAAATAAATAATTTTAGTAGATAAGTACCTACTCCGAAAAACAAGTACAGATTCACAGACATTATTATAATCGATACGTAGATGATTGTGCAAGTTTATTGCATGAAACTGGTTCATTTATTTTCACTTACAGCAAATCTCGTAATAAACAACGAGTCGCATTTTACATTTCCTAGTTAAAATCAGTTCGTGATGCTGATTCATCCGCATAACGCTGATGTACGCTGACATATTTGCGAGGGAAGTGGACGCAAATTGAAAATTATTGGTGGACGCTTAGCTCCGCGGCGGGAATGCTGACCTTTGATATACGCTTAGATGTTTCATTATTTATTAAGTTGCATTGTGACTATTTATGTATGTGCGTGGAAATTGTAACTTTGTGAAGAAAATAAATTTTGTTGAATATCATTGAAGGCATCAATTGAGGCAAGAGTGCTACAAAGTATGCTTAGGAATGTGTGACGCGACGATTTAATGTCAATAGAAATATTAATCTCGGATCGCTCCGCGAGAATAAGAGTGCCTAGATTCCATAATCGTCGAGAGGGATGATTGAAGACAGGAATATTATAATTAGGTATACACCGCTTAAAAATAGATGTTAAATGCGATAAGGCCAATCATACCAAGCGAGACGGTGCGCCAGTGTGCCCCTCCGTATTAACTAACGCCCAAAATTGGCTTTGATATTCGTCGTTGCTTAGTCTGTTAGATAACTTTGCTATATTACGCTATTCGAATGAGTCTATATGTGTTAAATAATTCATAATGTCTTTACTAATCATTTGTACAGATGAGCAACGTTATTGTATTTAAGCTAGCTGTATATATAAAATCAACGGTTATCAAACCATATTACAAAGTATACACGAGGTTGGCTAGAATTTTCTCACGTTTTCTCATGCCACTACAAGTATAGATGTGGACGATAAGCATACTTGTATATATATATACGTTTTGTGTGTTAAAAATAAACGCTCAAACAACTTGTCCACTTAGGTCATGACTTTGGTACGTGAATCACATCATAACAATCTACTTAATAGGTAAACTAGAGATACCACCGCATTCTGTACACCGTAGGGTAAATATTAAATAGCCTCGGCCCTTTCTGAATAACATGTTTGGCTGTTACCGGCTACGAATTCGTAATTTATAAACGGCTACTAACGTTTTCCCGCAATTTTGTTTATAAATGGTCTTTACGTATTTCTTGGTAACTACCTTTTTATTAGTTTGGTATTAAAGCGAAGGGCTATAGATATAGAGGTGATTTATTTATCTCCGCTAAGGAATTTATGCTACAAAAAAAAATATTTAACTTAGAAATATAACAGTAATAAAATTTTCTTTTTGCTTTATTTATATTTTTTTTTATTGGCCGTGTGAATTTAATTTTTTGTACTTATCACAATTAATAAATTTAGAAATATAATGGAACAGTTTGTTAAAACAAGTATTGTAAGGAGTGTTAAAATATAATATATAATACTGCGAATATGGACACGCGAACAGGAAAAACATTAAATAAAGGAAACACTTGCTCGTGTAAGCTCGTTATCCTACAATCATAAATTTTATAAGTTTTAATACGCGTCAGCCAGCGAACTAAGTTATGAACGGCTGGCGAAATGGTTAGTTTGTACGTATATTTACAATAGAAACTTTTATTACAAAAGCCAATTTTAAACAATTATTATAAAATATGTCTCTTTGTAAAGCTTTTTGATACCGATCTTAATTTAAATGTATATTATTCGCGAGATGTGGTAATATTAAAATGTTAGCTCTTTTGTATGTCTATAATAGGAGAAATAAATTCTATATTTTAATAAAAAGGATCCCGAAAATCGAAAACCGCTGCCTCTTATATCGTACACAAAAACTCATCAGCCTAGCGTGTTAAATGCATAACATTGCTTTAATCACCTTGTTTCTTCATTTTTATTATGAATTTTTGCAAGTAAAGTACCAATTTTTTGCTCCATATTTTATACTCTTTAAATAAATTGTAGTAGGTATTAAAGATGCTTACGTTACGCTTATATTATGTTCCACTTAAAGACCTACGCTCCGTGTAGATATTACATGCTACTCCATTCTGCACTCAATTATCATTTGAAGTGCAGATCAAAGAGAAAACATTCTTAAACCCAGCAGCGAATAACAAAAGACGCGTTGAATAAAACGCAAACGACGCGAGGTGGAGACATAATTACAAATACAAGTACGTGAAGTGAAGACAACGTTAGAACTCTGCAGCTTTGATGTCGCAGGATCTGACTTCGAGGCGAGTCATTAAGTTTTAGTACATGCGAATTCATTATGCATAGGTAGGTATACAAAAGCCATAAATAGAACTTAAAAATAAATACGCAGAGTTGAAAACAAGGAGACGTAGCTTAGATGACTTGCTGAAGCGGTTAAAGAAACTATCGTGTGGCAACTTGCACAATTTAGAATTTTCCATTAAATTTTCCGAAGCGCGTTAAGTGTATCAAGCCGCACTTGGCCACTATGGTACACTACGATTTTAACCCACCTTATTTGAGATGTCCGTGGCCAACGGGGACACGATTAAAAGCGTCGATGACAATGAAGAACGTTGGTAGAGACCCGTAATTTCATCCCGACGCGACGTCAAGTGGCCGTCGAAATGAAGGAATTTCTGATATGCAAGTCATTATATAAATTATCGAGTCATTGAACTTTGTTGTAATTTGGCCAAATGAGAGTACATGTGTTATTACAGTGGTCGCGTTCATTGTAATAAGTTCGGTATCGCCTCCGGCTGGAGCCTCTCATTTGCTTTTTTACAGCTACGTTATGGATGTGTACCGTGATCATTGAATAATTTGAACCAGTTATACCAACACCGATGATGATCGCATTTCATATTTAAATTGGATTTTAACGTAACGTTTTAACGTTAACGTAACCATTACGATCTCGTAATTTGATTATTATTCTGTCAATAAAATCACCATATGTTTGTTTGTTTTAATATATCAAAAAAAAGTAACTTCACGCCTGTAATCCCCGAAGAGGTAGGCAGAGGAATGTAGAACATTCCCACGTTTCACCA
>DWFO01000928.1:0-17616 GCA_018246595.1 Mimoniades nurscia nurscia | reverse complement strand
AGCGCCAGGGATATGTCCACCAGGATTCATCGGGAGACTACCGCATCCGGATCTGTGCGACTCATTCTTTATGTGCACAAACGGGGTAGCCATCCAGCTATTCTGCAGGACTGGATTTGAATTTGATGCTGGCGTAGGAGTAAGTGTGCTTAGATTTATTTTGATTAGTTACGATATCGAATTTCAGACGAATTGGAGAGTTTCGCATGAAAATAACTATATCTCGATTTTGTAACGGTGAACTGTGCCGTGTCCAGTAAACGTTGTTACCACTTTGGTTGCCTTAATTGAACTTAAATTATTATTATCCAACAGAGCATTACGAGAATTAATCTCCAAGATCTCTGTGAGGTTGTAAGCCCTGTGTAAAAATTTAGTACTCACGATCACGTATCACTTTCTGAGCGTGATCGAGAATTCACTTGAATTTTTCAACTGTTTGAGATCTGTACACGCACTGGGGTTATTACTTATTGCAATGTAAATTAATATCGCTAGAGAAAACTCGAATTTAAATTAATATTGTTGGTACCTTGTCACATAAGTTAATTTGGTGAACTTTCAGGATTGCGTTCCCATTTCGGAAGATGGATGCTTCGCTATTAGAGGTAAATAATTGTTTTATATATGCATAGAAGTAAAAAATATAATGTATGATACAAAGTAATGCAAGAAAAGCCGATAGTTAACATAATGATCAGGTTCATATCAACGTAAAAATTTATCGGATATTGAGTTTCCCTGCCGTTATTTAGTAAAATAAATACAAATTTCTTAGGTCAATCAACAACAGAAGCGAATAGCGACGGAACTACAACGACAGAGAGTAGTCAATCGACCACACAAGAGTATTCTTCTACTGTCGACATCTCAGCGTCAACCGATCCAAATGAAGTCACAACCGTTTCGGTAGATAGCGAAACAGAGACTACAACTACTGAACAATGGCAAACGACAAGTTCTGGAGAAACTACGTCTGCTGATGCTAGCACAACCGACAACTGGGAGAACACTTCGGGAGCACAAACGTCTACCGAAGAATATTCTACGTATCCCACTGACCTGTCTACGGCGACGACGGCCAGTACTTCCACAACACCAGCGCCAGGGATATGTCCACCAGGATTCATCGGGAGACTACCGCATCCGGATCTGTGCGACTCATTCTTTATGTGCAATGGTGTAGCCATCCAGCTTTTCTGTAGTTCTGGGTACGAATTCGATCCAGATATAGGGGTCAGTATATAATCATTAGGTACTATTCTACGTCTGAGCAATGTATGCCTTTCCTCACTAGAGTTAGTTCTAGCCTCCTGTCCCTGCTGAGTGAAAAAACATCTTACCCAATAGTAGGGCATAAAATGGGTTGTAGCTAAAATTTAAACCCACGGCTGTGTTTGTTTGTTTGTTTGTTTCTTTATGGCTTGTGATATTAGCAGCTGTGCAGAAGATCTCGATATGCTTTTAACGAATAAATATGTTTATATCTCAGGATAGATTAGTATAACTGTTGAATTATAAGGGATTTAAGAAAATCAGCTCACCTATAACAATAAATACTGTTTAAATCTTCAAAGTTAAGACTACAAATTTCTTTGCTTGCGCTGCATCTATATGAAAATTGGTAATGAAAGATTAAGTCCTAAGTAAAACGGTTAATAAAATAGGTTGGTATATGCATGTTTCAGTAAGTAAATGCGTAATTAAGGAAATACTTCGGAAATGTCTTAAATTAATGAAACTGTATTGTCGATATTTATGTTTACCAATAATTCACAATATTTGTTTTACCTTTCATTTAAAATCAAAGCTCATATTAAGATAATATTTAATACGCACAATAATTTATGCTATGATTACATCGTTAATTGGAAATATCGTATCTTTTTAAATAGGATTATGATCAATAATGACTATTTCTTATCTATTTTCGTAGCGACGTTGATAGTCGGTCCGGAGTGTTTTTAAAAGTTGCACATTGTTGAATCACGAATGATAGTACATTTTAGACATGCGCAAAAGTTAAATCAAAGTGTAATGTGATATTGTGTTCTTAATTGCCTTACACGTTTTTGTTCTTCTTAGAATTGTGTAGGGAACATAAATATTAATTTGGTTCGAAGTAGGATTACATACGAGTATGTATATTTTGAACATTGGCTTAGCTGTCTAGCCGAGGCTCTCGGTGTAAAAACAAGGGGCCCTTACTGTTTAAGCTTTTTCAAGTCAAAATGTACACACTACCCGGAGCGAGCGGTCCTGGGTTCAAATACTGGGTCGGATACTGTTGAATTTTTATAATTAGTATTCGTAGTTAAAATTTCTAGTAGTGGCTGGGTCTGGATTTATGCTCGATGGCAATAGGCTCACCGACTATTCTAATCCGGGACGTGAACGTAGTTGATGAAACGTGGAAATTTACTACAAGACTCCGCATACTTTTTCAGATATTACAGACGTAATGTTACTTATATACATTTATGTGTAAATACTTTGTAATATTTGACTGGCCCCTTGCAGCCTTGGTGCAGTGGTTAGGAACCTGACTTTGCGCCGGGGTCCTGGGTTCGATTCCCACCCAGAATAAGATTTGTGTGAATAGCACAAGTATGTGTTATGTCTGGGTGTGAAAAATAAAAAAAATATCTATTTGAGTATATATTTATATGTATATATGATCAGCCATCTGGATACCGTACCACAAGCTCTCTTGACGCTTACTTTGGGATCAGATGGCCGTGTGGAGATGTCCCGACATTTTATTATTATTATACTTGACTGCCTCGTTGGTAGTGTTCGTTGCAAGTGCGACTGTTGATCGGGAGGTCCTGAGTTCAATTCCCGAGTCGGGTCCTACTAAATTTTTGTAATTTAGATTTTCTAGTAGTGACTCGGACCTAAACGTGGGAGTGTTCTATATTCCTCTGCCTACCTCTTCTTATTACAGGTGTGATTTACGTTTAGCTCTATTTTAAAACGACATCACACACGGTCATCTAACTTTGAACAGCTTGGTCTACGGCAGCCATAGAGCAAATAAACTAAATTTCTAATCGAATATTTATGTATGTAGATAATTGTACACGCCGGCAGAGTGCAAATACTTGTGTTCACCATACAAATGATTGTTCTGAATTGGTATCCAATCAGAAAACCTTAGCTCATCAGTCATGTACAGTGACCACTGAACAAACAAGCCATCCAATGTGGTAGAAATACAGATTTTGAGGTTATTCCAATATTCAAATTGCACAGTTTTAATCGTTCATTATGATCTCTATATTAATTATTAGCGTCAGACAAGTTTTGGAGAAACCACCACACTTCCATATGTTGGTACTCAAACGTTTGCTAATGTAACTTTTTTTTATTTTTCAGTACTGTATACCTATATCGGAAAATGGATGCTTCGCGTTGAGGGGTAATGCAATTTTTTAATAATGAAACAAAAAGTAAATGATTATGTTTAAAATCGGAGTCTAAATCGAATGAGCCATAAAACTACAGCAACCAGTAGGTGACGGTGATTTATTATCATGAGATATGGTATCTTATTGATGGGCATGTGGATACACCATTGGCAATATGTATATGTTATGATATTAGAATAAAATGTGTCGTTTTATTAGATTATAAGTTCTAAGAATTAGACTAATAATCGACTGTTTAAGATTTTTTTTCAAAAATTGTAACCTTTTTCTCCTGCACTTATTTCTGCCGTTGTAATGTAATACTATTTGTAGATTGCGAAATAAACATGCATTAATACATATTACGAAACTAGATATTCTTATTGAACTTTTATAAATAGTCAAACTGGCCATAGGGCAATAAATATATTAATTTCCTTGTTGTATTACAGAGAGGACGACAACAGCGGCAAACGATGATTCACAATCAACAACAGAGAAAATAGTCTATGACCCAACAACAGTAGTAGATACAACTACAGACTTATCAGATACCACAACAGATGACGTGGAAACAACAACTGCAGCATCCATATGTGCGCCTGGAGTGTTTGGAAATGTTCCACATCCATATCTGTGTGACTCGTTTTTTATGTGTTCCGGTGGTATTCCTATCCAGTTATTCTGTCGCAGTGAATTTGAGTTTGATCCTGTAACTAAGGTAAGAGTTAAAACATTGAGTAATATTTTATAATTAAATTCACTGTTGGAATTAACAACATTAACAATGACAAAAAGTCAGAAAACGAAGAATTTTGTAATTAAATACTTATTTGTTTGATTTCAGCAATGCGATCCCATTTCTGACAATGGATGTACGGCAGCCCAACAAGGTAAATATATTAATCATTTAAACACACGTATTATGACACGGGGATTTTAACTCAGCCTTGCATCTGTAATCGATCTGAAGTTATTAAAGTTAAATTATGAATTTAAATATAAGTTACACAATTTGATTAAATTAGTATAATTTCAAATTACAGGAAAAACTACAACACAAGAAATCGAATCTACCACAATTTCAGAAGGTGATGAATCATCCACCGAATCTGAAGATGCTGCAGAATCTACTGTCGCAACCACTGTTAATGATAAAACCACAGATATTTTAGAAACGGAAGCTACTACCGGTAATGAAGGCACTACAGATGCCGACGGAACTTCAGGTACCGAAGGCACTACAGGTACCAAAGCTAGTACAAATACCGAAGCCACTACAGGTATCGAAGCTAGTACAAATACCGAAGCCACTACAGGTATCGAAGCTACTACAGGTAGTGAATTGAGTACGAATACCGAAATTACCACAATAAAGCAAACGACGACTGGCAATGACGACAGTGCAACAGAGAAACCAATATGTGCGCCGGGCGAAATCGGAAACGTACCACATCCGTATCTTTGTGATACCTTCTACATGTGCATGGGCGGTGTGGCAGTGCAGTTGCATTGCAGAAACGGCGAAGAGTTCGATCCAGCGAGTAGGGTAAGAAACATATCTAAGGGAAAAATCTAACTACTTTTTAATGTTTACTGTATAGTTTATAACGTTAACGTTATATTAGGTTTTTGCCAGTAGTTCGGTGTGTATTATTCTTCAGAAAGGGTTTTGTTTAAACTTATTAGGTAATACATAGAGGATCCTTCAAGTTCTTTTTATTAGTCATTTCCTCGTCTTTTTGACTTAACTTCCTAAATTCTTAAAAAAGTAAATGACACAGATATAAATGTAATATAAACGTTTTATATTCACAGCAATGCGTCGCTATTTCTGAAAATGGTTGCACGGCACAAAAAGGTACGCATATTTCAATGAACAACAACAGACTTAGGTTTTGAACAATGTTTTTCTCTGAATGTTAATCATAATCTGTCATCCTATTTCGGTATTTTGATATCCTTTTCAACCATCTCGTAATTGTTATTAATTTTTTCTATTACTTGTGTGGTTTTTATTACAAATTTCGTAATAATTTATCATCATTTGATAGCTGTGAGCATCAACTTAAAAATTCTTATTACACTATAGGTCAATCCACAGTAAAAAGTTCACAGTATCCAGACACGATTGCAACAGAAGATTTTAAATCAACCGTGAACAATGAAAAGGCAGTAACAACAGACATTCAACAAGATATGACGTCAGAACAATTTAAAACCACAGATGTGCTATTTTTGACGCCTGGAGATACTGAAACAGAGAGGACTACAACAACAACGCCTATTTGCGGTCCAACGGATATAGGAAATAGACCGCACCCAGAATTATGCGATTCGTTCTATATGTGTACGGGAGGATTGAAAATACCACTTCACTGTAGACCTGGTTATGAGTTTGATCCTGTGGTTGGAGTAAGTAAATTACTAGTATTAGTCATTATTGATGTTTGTGTTATTGTCCAGAAATTTGTTAAGTCCACAATTGTACATAATTTATCATGCGTTAGACTACTATTAATATAAATTAATCTAGTCACTTCGGCTAGTGTTCCTAGTACCAACAAAGATGCTATTATTTTCCAAGATTTACTATGCAACTGTTATTCTCGGCAACTAGATGTAAGATGCGCTGCGCGTAAGTATTTTCGAAAATAATTTACGTAAAGAATGTAATGTATCATGTGGTAATGAAAATTTTAGTTACAGTCAATGTTATTAAAAATTGTTCGTTTCACATTTTGTCTTTTGTTATAGTCTTGTGTGCTGATCTCCGACAATGGCTGTTTTGCATCAAAAAGTAAGTACAGGCTGTACTAACTTTTAAAATAACTGTCGACTAAATTTTTAAAATGAATTATAAGTTATTTGCACTATTGACCCTAATTAATGTAATATCATTTTCACCGATTAATATGGTATCCAATGTTTGGTATCACGTAAATAGACTTAGGGAGTTTTCTTAATTTTGTAGCAAAGCATACTACAGTAAAATCCTCGCCTACCGCACCAAATGCCAACACCGTACAAGATGCAGATCAACAAACAACAACTGAAAAAAATTTGGTGATTGACGATGAAAACAGCACAGTTGATAATTCGAAAGCCGATAACATCACAACAACAGTCAAATATTTGAAAACAACAGAGAGCAAAGTAACAGAACACAATACGTCAATCACAACAGAAGGTGTTAATGATTTACCAACAACAACCCAAAAGGTGGTGTGCTTGCCTGGTATATTTGGAAATGTGAGACACCCAGATATGTGCAACAGTTTCTTCTTGTGCACTGATGGTCTCCAAATTCAATTATACTGTAGGAATGGTTTTGAATTCGATCCCGAAACCCAGGTGAGTTTAGTCTCTTTACGTATTTGGAAGTCGATGAATAAAATTATTACTGTTGACATACTCGGTAATGTCCAAGCATTCGCAGTAACTTTCAGGAGATCCCGTCAGGGTGCTTCGAAAGTTCTTTGTTTTTGTCGATTACGTGAATTGGTCAAGCAAATTCATAACCAAACATGCCATAACCCTTACGGGGAGGCAAAGAGCATCGAGTGCTAAATATACCTGACTTGCTGCTGAATATATATCGTAATAATATTCAAATATTTCAGCAATGCGTCGTCATCTCGGATAACGGCTGCACAGCTGATCAAGGTAACAACAAATTTATCTTAATAGATTAACTGGCATAATGCTTCACAACTGTTTAATATTAATTATTTAACTATAACATTATCAATTCTTATTTAAACAGACCTCACTGTTCATATAGATCGGTATAAATATGTCAAACAGGTTCATATGTAAAATTAGATTCGTGTACGTCAACCTAAAATTACTATAGCATAATTTTCGATATTTACAGCTTTAAGGAAGGACTATTGGATAAAAAAATATTTTTTTCTATAAACTTTTATAAGTCCAATGTTGAACATAGACCTCCTCCTAACGGGGTAACAAATTTGTTCATGAATCTAGTGTTACCAAATCATGTTAAATACCAATTCTACATACATTATAACAGTTGAAAAAGTATATGTATAATATTTGCAGAGAGAGGGACAACAGATGATTCGGAGAATGTTAAAGAACGAGACAAATCAACTATAGCAGATGTGACAAGGGAAAATGACACTACTGTTCAGGCAAAAACTACTGTAGATTCATCAGAAGTCCTGTGCCTGCCAGGACAGTTTGGAAACGTGCCTCATCCGGAATTATGCGACGTCTTTTACATGTGCAATGCTGGAATCCCAATAAAACTGCATTGCGTCGAAGGTTTTGAATTCGATGTTGTGACGAAGGTAAATTAGATTTTATTTGGATTTGTTTATACACACATAATTTTTTCTACTATTTGGAAGGGAAGAGAAACAGGAGAAGAAAAGCGAAAAACGGAAGAGAAGATTGCTTACTTGCTTTTTTATTATTTAATGTTTTATTGAATGCATATTTTGGTTAATTTATGTAAATAATAACAAAAATATATGGATATCTGCAGACACGGCGTTCTGATACCAAATTACGCAAAGCCTGTGTACTATCAATGTCGTATCAGTAATATTTTGTTTTACACCCACACTCAAAACAAATACTCTGGTTTTTCATATAAAACTCTGTCCTGAGTGTGAATCGTTCCACGATCCTCGGCTCAGTGACAATTGACAATGTTCACTCAGTGGAACATGACAATGTTCACTAACAACTGGACTAGAGGGCCGATCAAAATTAATGAAAGAGGTGCCAGTCAACATTAAATTAATTATACAATTGTTTGTTACAGCGTTGCGAACTAATAACTGACTACGGCTGCATGGCGACCAGGTCTTGAAGGAATCTTTGCCGTAATTGACGTAACTTAACAACAAATTGTTGAACAACGTAAAGTACGTTAATTCGCTTTTGAAGCATATGAAAACAACTCGTTACTCTGTCGTGCCTGGAAATGTGATAATCTTTTTTGTATAGAATACCTAAATATTAAGCAATGAATTACCTATTAATATTATATTGTTGTATTATTGTTATAATTTTTTATTGTTTTGTATAAAAAATATTACATCTCATGTGTTTCACGTATATTGCGTACGGGTATTGAAGTTTTAACATTTTCTTCTGATTGTTAGCTGTTTTTATAACATTTTATTACTAAAAATATCATGTCTTAATTTCCATCTTTTATCCTACTTATTTACGTATATATTCACATGTACGTCAACTGGCTAATACTAGAAATACTTCTATATTATATATAGCTGATATATAAATGGCTAGAAATACTTTGTCCGGTGTAATCGTACTAAATTGTACGAGGTGTCTTTATTTACGCTGTTGACTTCGGTGGCCACCTTTAATGTTTCTTGACTTCTACAGTGTTCTCTAGTGTTCGCTTAAGTTGACCTTTCATGATTCAGTATGTGAAGATGCATTAAATATATTAGTATCGTACTACTATCTATAGATATTAAACGCTCAGAGCTCTGCCACCCCCTTATAGTTCCTGGTGCAAATACATAATAATAATAATATAAATGAACTTTCGTTGTCGTTCGTGATCAACAGGACACTGGAATGTAAAGCGCTCCAATCGACTTGTATATATTTAATTAATGTGTGTTGGCATAGCTGACAGCCCGCCCGCCCATGGGCAGCAGCGTAGGTACTGCCAGAGGCTGCGCTCTCCGATCAAGCGTGGAGATTTTAGGCATAACACGTCGGTGGAGGCTGATGAGCTGATGATCAAAATGATGATATAATGCTATAAGTATTATTTATGAGGATTTACGAGGATACAAAAAATGTGTGTACGTTAGCTACAACGTCCTATGGATATACAGGCAAGAAACAAAGATGGCCGCACATTTAATAATACTACTGAACGTTAAATCACGCCTGTAATATCTGAAGAGGTAGACAGAGGAGTGTAGTAGATTACCACGTTTCCTCAGTTACGTTTACGTCCCACTTTGGACTAGGTGGTGAGCCTATTTCGGCCTACATCGGGCACAGAACCAGACTCCGAGGCCCTACTAGAAAATTTAAAATAGAAAAATATTACTAGAGGTTTAGAGTTAAAATTGATAGAGAGATAAAAAAATATTATTTTAAGTATTTTTTATTATCAAAACTTTATTAACTTAAATCAAATTACATAAGATTTGTTTACATTTTACTAATTTACTATGTATGTATGTAAACAAATATATATGTATATTTGTTATTTGTAAATAATGTACTCATTTGCTCGTAAAATCTCATGACAGTTTCAACGACAGTAAGTTTTTATTGCTTTTAATGTTTCCCTATTTAAACTTTGGAAATCCATGTTTTCGAAATTATATTCAATTCTTTTCCATATCTTTCAGTAACGCACTTAAAATCTCAGGATGTACTGGAAGCAAGGCAACTCCTCTATTAGTTCCTTTTAATATTTCAGCGTTAACTTTTGGTGTTGATAAAGTTTTTGTATTTATTAGCAACCCCTTTCCTGATTGTTGGTTATTGTCCTCTAAACCATTTGCTTCAGCTATCTCCTGACCAATAACAGAAATTTTCTTAGTTTTATCATTTCCTTCTTGACTGTCAACGTTTGGTTTAGGACTGTACAAATCGCTTACGATGCTTGAGTCCGTGTTACTGAGAAGCCATTTTAAATATTCGTAAAATGCTCTCATACTATAAGTTATTCCTTTGGATGCATTTGCAATGCTATCGTTTTCATCGATAAGTTTATTTATTGGTATTGTCATTTCCTTCTTCTGAATGCATCGTTTCTTACGACTTGGTCTTAATAAATGCTGAGCTATCACATCTAAGTACTGATTTTTGTGTTGTAAAGAGATATCATCATCATTAACATCGGTATTTTCATAAACAGCACTTTTCTCATTTAGATAATGTATATACTTTATAATTTCATCATTTTCTTCATCAACATTCTGTTGTAATTCAGCATTAGAATCAGGGTTATTTTCACGTTTAATTTTACGTGGCCTAAAAGCCGGATATTTTTCTTCTTCGATTACATCTTTATCTAAGTTTTTATAGTCCGTATCGTGTGGGTGCTTAATATATTCATTTTGAGGACCGTCAGTTTCATCAGAGTTTTTTTCGTCTTCGTTGCTTTTTATGAAGATTTCCATATCATTTATAAACGCTCGTCTTTCGGTGGGAAATTCCCAAACAGTTATTTTCGGTATTTGTGGAATAAAAACACCAGTTTGTGTTTCTGAACTAGATTTATCATTGTCCATGGCATTATTGTAGCGGAATGGATTTAAAATGGCCCATATGTCCCTTTTGTCTTTTGCTTGTACATCGGGAAAAGTTTCAATGTTATCCTGAAATGTTGAAACATTTTTTTACCAGCAAATACTTACAATTCCTTAGCCCTCAAGCCGTCAGTGTTTGTAACGCTATGTAACTTCCGAAGCTGTCAAGTCTTGGATGGATGGCGGTTAGTGGAAAAATACCGACTTAGATAAGCGATAACAGACTAAACTGACATTTGAGCGGACATCAATAGTGATGGGTTTATTGACAGCCTTGACATTTTTGGAAAAAGAAATATGGAGCGACAAAAATAATCCACGTCTATTATATAGAGAAAACAATATTGTGTGTTAATTAGCACCTTGGCCAGCTAGCACAGACACAGTTACTTACGACTGATGGCGTATTAAAAACTCGTGGCACGGGTCCGTTGGTTGCCGATGAAGTCGAAGATAAGGACGGGCATGGCAGCACAGTGAATATGGCACATAATGCTGCAAAACATGTTAACAATATATTATTGTACATTTCTTTGAGATATAATAATAATATCTCGGGACATCCCAAAGTAAGAGTCAAGAGAGCTTGTGATATGGTAACTAGATGGCTGATAAACTACATATATACATACATAGAAATATATACTTAAATAGATATATTTTTTATTTTTCACACCAGAAAGAACAAATACTTGTGCTCGTCACTCAAATGTTTATTCTGGGTGAGAATCGAACCCACGACCCCCGACGCAACAGTCAGGTTCACTAACCGCCGCACCAACGGGCCAGTCAAATCCGATGTTGTAATTTAATATTGTCGATCTATAACACCAACTTTAGTAAGAAATCCAACAGAGACAACACTGATGCAAACCAAACTTCAATCACAGTTTGGTTTCAGCTTCTTTTAAAACATTATTAAATATTATCCTATAATATATGCATATGTAACCACTACAAATAAACTTAATCCTCACCATAAATTAACATGTTTACTAAACCTTCGTAACTCTAGCAATAACAGAAGCGAAATGGAAAATGTCGTTATACGTATTTTACATCATTAATTACAATAATATGGTTGATTAGTATGTATAATTCACAATGCAAGACAATTCGACGCGCCATCGACGAATTATATAACTTTATGGTTATCAACATTTTTTACTTTGTGATACTAGTCACGGGTGACACCGGTTTATGTGACGCGCGGTGGATTCGTGGAAAGAACCTGTTATAGTCATTAGTCATCATCAAGAACAATAACGTAACACACGTAACGTAACATCACGCCTGTAATCCCCGAAGAGGTAGGCAGAGGAATGTAGGTAACTCCCACGTTTCACCAGTTGCGTTACGCCCCACTATGGAATAGGTGGTGAATCTATTGCCATACACCGAGCACATATCCAGCCACTACTAGAAAACCTAAATTAGAAAAACTTAGTAGTGACCGACCCGAGAAATGAACCCAGGACCTCATGATCGGCAGTCACACTTGCAACTACGAGTAACACGACCAACGACGAAGTCAAGAACAATAGTCAGAACATATGTAGGTATATCATATTATAACATAATCATCATAAATGTAGCAAACTTTAAAATGGGAATAAAATTGTAGCAGTAATAGTAAAATATATATTAGGACTCAGATACGGCCGATCGATACAAAATTAGACTGCTACATGCTGTGGTGATCAAACAAATTAATATGTATACCTATAAAATTATAAACACATTTTACGATAGTTACAGAATATATATTTCATGTAATTATGTAAATTATTATCATAACATGATAAAATTTAATAAACAGACAGAATAGATATCTACTATAAAAACTTAAATTCTTTCTAAAACTACATATATGATGATAATATCATTTGCTGTAATTCGGGATTATATGAGGTAACGTTAGGGAACTGGTGTTTTCGAGAATGTTCTCTGAGTCACGTATGATAGACTATGACCTTAGCCCTTGTCTTTCTGATACCCATTTCCAACAGGGGAACAATAAACACTTATAGTATTGACAAGTTACTAGCTTCATAAATCTGAATTTTCCATAAAATTAAAGCATGGTAATCAAGTTTTGAAAAATGCTGAAGCATTCATGTGGACATATTTTATTGAAAACATTGATTATAGCAGCTTTTCATAGATGTCGATATCGTATACTCATAAACATAGAGGTGGAAGTATGTGTCATTATTTATATTTTTAATATTGACATTAATGAAATACCACTTGCTCATTTTCCAATTTCAAAATGATAAAAAGTAAAAGGCGCTGATTAGCATGACATTATTTTAAATTACATAGGTACGTTCTAATTCTAAAAACAAGTCAGTTGTATTAAAAATTAATATAATGCGTTTTCGATCGTCAAAAAAATATAATAGTACTACCTATCTCCGGACAATAATAATATAAGTACATCTGATCCCAAACTAAGCGTCAAGAGAGCTTGTACATTGCAACAACTCTCAACAACAAGCGCTGGAATAATTGGCCTCCACCTATTCGTGACCTAGAAGAAGTACAACATTTCAAAGCAAAATATAAATTGTATTAATATTTAAATTATTATTATTATTTACTTTTGCATCTTTTTTTTATATACATATACATACATAAAATGTATTAAAATATATATTTTATATTCATTATTGTTAGTCCATATATTATTATTATTTCGCAAATTAAAGGGCACTCATACCAAGTAATCGAACATTATGTCAATTATATCGCCATATTGTGTATATAAAACAGCAGCGACCACTAGGCCACCACTGTCCGAACTACCGAATATTTAGGGCACACTGAAAATCAGTGGCTGTGTCTTTTCACAGTTAGACTGAGTGTGTTCCTACTTTGATAGGTAGCACTGTAGCAATATCTTTTACTCTGTTATTTTTTTTGTTTTCTTTGTGTATTATTTATATTTATTTGCTTGTAGTGTTACTTAACAAATAAAAATTATTTTCTTTCTTTCTTTCTTCTTTTCTAACTCCGAGCCATCACTAGAACCGACCGGTATTTAAACAGGGCTTCTCGATCGGTAACATACATTTAAGATGACTTTAAACACATATTATCTACTCCTAACAACGATGTAATTTGTAACATATGTAGGTACGTATTATTAACTAAGAAATGTATTAACATTATGTGCAATAAACGTAAACTATTAAACTTTACTTGATATCTATGCATAAAACAGTATCAAACGACGTTATTGTTAAATTACATTATTTTCAAAACTGTTGGACAATAACAAGCTCGCTACATCGTCCAGTTGAAAATAAAGCCACGGCACATTGCGCGCGAGAGTGACTTGCGGAAAATTGGAAAACAACGAGGTGAAAATATTATTAAGTGAAACTCACCGCCAGGATTTGTCCTTGGTAACTGTAAAAAAATATATGGTTATTACTTTTAGAATAAATCGTTTTATTTTTTATGTAACAATATTTTATAAAATTTACTTATTATTCATATTTACTTATTTATTTATTTTATTGGTTCACGTAGTTATTTGTCTACTTTTCTTCGTTGTTCGAGTTGGTTGAAAATGCGACTGCCGATCTACAAGTCCTGGGTTGGGCAGTATTGGATTTTTCTAGTTTAGATTTACTAGTGGTCGCTTAAAATCTGGATATGTGATCGGTGTGTATCAATAGGCTCACCACCTATTCTATAGAAGGACGTAAACGTAATTGCTGAACGTGAGACTCCTTTGCCTACGTCGTCAGGAATTGTAAGCATGATGCTACGAGTACGTTTAGTTACGTATTTCAATTTCAAAAGTCATCGTACTTGTCGCCTAATGCCACTTGGTGCACCTTATGAAGATCGTTATCAACCAGTAGATTCCGGATACGCAAGTTCTATTGACCAGACTACATTAACTAGATTTACATAACTTTTGTACTATTTTGACAAAAATCCCCAGCTTACATGTAAAATTAAACAGCTCCGGCGAATGAAAAATCTTGTGTTTTGATTGAAGCCATCACATACAAAATAAAACAAGACAATCCACTACATCTAAGCGAAATTACGGCGCGTTGCCCCCGAGAGTGACTTGCGGAAAATTGGAAAACGAAACAAGGTGAAAATATTATTAAGTGGAGCTCACCGCTACGGCGCTCCAGGGACGGGAGATGTCGTCGATACTTTACTTTGCACTTATTATTTGTCAACGGAAATTCCATTTATACTGTTAATAAGTTGTTCAAATTTATCTCACTTACTCGTAAATATGGCGATTTCGAAATAAATTCTGTGAAACCTGTATGCACGTGTCCAAAGAATAATGTATCTATATAGAAATAGCATATTAGGACTGCAAGAATAGTAATGTTTTATTATGATCGATAATAGATGGCACCACATGCATTATGAATCTCCTTGTTTTCCTGTTTCACAGACGCTTACGCAAAGCTCCTTGGTTGGGTCCTGTATGTTCTTAGTGTGAGTCTCATTATAATGAGTACAAAGATACACCGAGACTACAGCTTCTTCAGTCACAGTTATATAACCTGGTAAACAATATCAATGAACATCAATTTTATATTACAATATGTATTGCTACCAAACATTTCGTATTAATCACAATTATTCACGATATTTTCATCATTAGCCGTAAATACACAACCTTCATAGCAACTCATTTAAGTGGCAGCTTATATGGTACAAATATGTAGCCGCGAGGGAGATCTGCGGAAAATCAAAAATATAAACAAGATGGACATATTATTACTTGGAAATCACCTCTTCCCTGCTCTAGGGACAAGAAATGTCTTCGATACATTATATTCCCAATCTACGTAATAAAAGATAATAATAATAATACACATAATTCCGTTTGTTTTTTATTTTGATTTTATTTTGGGCCTCGAAACTGGCACTCTAGAGTACTCTCCTAACTTACACCTAACAGCTTCTTCATCGTAATGCATAACAGAAACTCACCAAGCGCAAAGATACTTAAAAAAGATATATACCTATATACGCTATAGAGAATGTTATTCCACTAAATAAACAGTTGCTTCTCCCTGTTAATAGGCCTAACTTACAAAGCGCCGACAAATGACACAGTTTATACGCAGGGACCCTCGCTCCACCACAAGCTACAAAGGTACATCCATTCATTGACAGTCAATTGAGCTACAGATCGTTCCCGCAAACGACAGCCTTTTAGAAGGTAGGGAGCGATATATTAGCCACAGGGATCTTGGTTTATGGTCCGCTGCTACGGAACCCGAATGCGACCTTTTTAAAGAACTTGTTCGTGAACTGGTTGTGAAAGGGGTACCTACCTACGTACAAAATCCCACCTTTTATTCCATTATATCAAGGCTTGATTTAAGTAGAATTTTCTAAATAGCCAATTTAGTCTCCAAAGTTCTACAGTGCAATAAGCTGTTAATGTTTATGTACAATATGACATCCAAAACGATGCAGTAGCTTAATGCGAAATAATAGCAAAAACGAACAAAATTAGGAGTTTATTATATTAATATATCTACATAGATATTCTAAAACTTTACAAATGTAATGATATCAACTATTATTAAGTATAAAAATAAATTTAACGTCTGAACTTCTTGTATTTCCTGTAAATCATAATTTATACATACAATAAGTAGACTTATTACATTAGACAAGTTTGCGATAATACAAATGTGTTGGGAAAAGCGAACATTTATTCGATGCGAAAAGAAATAAATGAAAGGATACGTGAATTTAGTAAATGTACAAGGATTTTTCGCAAGGCTGTATTCAAGAATGTTCCGGTACATTTGCGGCGGCGCGCGGAGGGTTGCGCGGCCGATCGACGGCTGCCCCACCTCTGTACGGCCGCGCTCCTGATAGCGCCAATTACTGCTGGACCCGATGGCAAGTTTATATGGACTATTGTTATTATACCATAACGCCAGGATCCTTAAGGGGTAGGCATAGAGCGCCGAGAACTAAATACCTGTATCCTTGCAGTACTGATGTCAAATATGCATGGTAGGTATACTAGCTTTCTGCTCTCCTTATCTATGTAACTTCATACCAAATGTCACAGTGCCCTATCTTTAACACAAGAATCTTAAAAAGGGGTACAAAGATTTATTTTCACTTCTTCTTCGTCGACTCGATAGCTGATCGTGAGTGGTCAGCCATCGTGGTGAAAGGATTAGTCGCAATGTCCAGGGTGCGTCGGGTTTCTTTTTACTTAATAATACATAGATGAAAAATCATGGGAACGTATCCACACTACACTGCCCCTGTACTGTACGTTACATTTTATAGCAATGTCGTGCGCTTCCAAGACTGTTGCCTCTATCGGCCCATGTATATAACATTTATATACCTGGACATTGCCTACCTCGTTATACGTCGAGGAAAGCACTTTTATTTTATGGATATTATTATTATTTATTTCAAAGACACTTTACAGGCGACGCGTGGAAATTTTTGAATAAATATTCGCACACATGTGTTATCTTATTAGTAATGAGAACTGCAATTAACTTATATTTTAAAATAAAATAACTTATATTATTTTATAAATCTTTTCCTGAAAATATGTAAGTACTAAGCATGGCAAGAGGATGACATTCGATACCCTCTTCCTATCTGGCGTAACGGTATAATTACAATAAGATTTTAACTATTCACTTGGACAAGCACATTCGTCATTATCGTCCAGTTCCGGCCCACTGGTAGACATAAACACCAATAGGACGCCACTGAGCTCCACCTTCAGCTGTTTCCAACGGCCGCGGGCCACGTGACGCGTGACGTCACTCCACCTAGCTGGCGCTCGTCGTACGCATTACAAGCGCATTATCAGATATCATCTATCTGAATTAATTACGTCGGCGGCAGTGTAGATTACATAGAATCAGTGGCAGAGCCGTCTC
>DWFO01000927.1:0-17622 GCA_018246595.1 Mimoniades nurscia nurscia | reverse complement strand
TTGAAAGTAATATTAATTCATCTGTATCATTAGCCGAAGTGATATGGCAGTGAGTCAAAACGGGTAACAGCCTTCGTTGACCTTGCCATATCGCCGTCAAGGGATCACTGACCGATACATGTATGTTACATGTTATGACGTGGCTTGTTTGTTTGTTTCTGTCTTATTGTGTAGCTCTTGAAGGCATGATTGACGAAATATCTCTATTAATGATAAAATAGGATACGTTTTAAAAGTATTTAAATTCATATTAAAATTGATTAAATATTAATATAGTTTGAGCAACTATTTTAGGTAATGCGTGAAAAATGCTTTTTTGGTTTGAAAAAATAATTAGGTATTTGATATATTTTTCAAAATAGGTGTTAGTTTTAGAACTCTAATTAAATTTTAACTTTTGCTGCACAATAAGGATAACATTAATTTAATACTGTTATTATAAATATCAATATTATGTCAGGTTCGATAAAGTTTGGGTAAAAGCCACCGAATGAACCGAATGAATGAATGGTACCTCTGCCCATACACAACTGCACCTTCTACATTCACCACTCTCTTCATACACGTTATATTACTCCCTCAAATAAATATGACCTAATCCCAATTAATTAAAGACAGTATCACAAACTTATGCAAATCTATTTTAAACTACGTCTAGAGCAACTGTAACGTTTAAGAAACTGTATTCTCATTAAGAATAACAAAACATTCGCTGACGTGAGAATTTCTACTTAAGTGAACATTCTCAAGGAATCGTCGCACATAGCTACTGGTTTAGACTCTAGAGTGCAGGAGTCTAACGCGACATGAGAGACCGTTAGCGCCCGTGCGGCCACTTCCGACACCGCGAATACCAATGTGCTTGTACCACTGGTGTTATCCGATGTCGCTATGTAAATTCTCGCCTGTTTCAAGCTCACCTAAATCGTATTTTGTTAGCTGAGCACGTTAAGGGCCGTGTATATCGTGGGCTTTTTAAATCTCACCGCACGGTGCCCTTTGGTTTTTATTGTTCTAATGTAGCTATAGAGTGATACCATACTTGAAAAGCACGTTGGTGAATGTATTAAGGTTTATTACGGATCTATTACATACATGTTATTTATCTATTACATACATGTTATTTATCTATTACATACATGTTATTTATAATAATATTAAGCTTTTTTACGTATGATATGAACTTTTGATTATAGAATATGGAAATACAATTTTTTTTTTCGAGAAAAACATACCGACCGTATTAATTTTAGTGTATTTATGTTGTAGCACAAATTATATTTATAATCAGTAACAATGAAATGAAGCTTGTCAAAATTCATCATTTGGTATTATGCATAGTGATTCATTCTGACAATTAACACTTAAAAAGTGGGGAGACATTTTTCTTTATTTTTTTTTAAACTTGGCTTACCACACCAGCTACTGTGAGATCTATAGAGCCGAAGAACATGATAACTGCCCACGTATTTTATGATTGGAATTTTAATTCGTAAGTTAACAATGAACGATCTGTAAGGGCTCGCGCGAGTGATGGGCGCATGCACTCAGTAATAATGCAATCAATTTTAATACTACGCTTGCAGTCTGCGTGTGGTCTTGTATAGAGGGGAAGAATGAACAAAACGTCCACCAAAATGTTTAGATGCATATTATTACGTGATATAACGTGACGGGACATGTTTTGTGCCACAAACATCTATAGGTACTAGAGGGCAACATGTCAGTCCATAGGAGTAGCAACTCGTATTGAATAAACTTCGAACGGGACTAACAATTTTTTTTATTAACAGACATTAACTGGGCTAATGATATTAACATTCCGTATTCCAGTAGTAAAGTCATCAGCTTATCACTAGTACTCTCATTAAAAATCTGTATCAATTAATTGCGTTAATTGACACTAACAATATCATTCTCACTGTTCTATTCGATGTCGGTTGTAGATGTCATTTAACTACAGCATTCTTCGTCAATGGTCTTTTTACTTTTGATAAATAAAAATAGAGTATGCACATTATTCATGCACATATTATTATTGCGGCCTGTCAATTTATCGCGGGCCTGTACTTAGTGATATAATCACAGTTCTCGTATGTCTTTGCTATTAGTACCAGCGAACCCGTCTCCATGTGACAAGTGACATGTGGTATTACACTGGGCTCGTTATAAAGGAACATTACGCGCTTATAACAAATACACTGTATACTAGAGTCACTTTATCATTACACGCACTGATGGACTTTGGTTGCAATATTGTGAGGCATTTCGCGAGTGCAATGAAGTTCTTTAACATCCCGCTACTGGGCTTGGACCTCAATAAGGCCTGCTGTTTAATTCAGCATAGTATTTTAAAATGCTTTAGCGGTATGTACATACATACGTATCATTTACTAGTCTTACTTATCTACTACTAGTCACTACTAGTATGTATTAGACGAACAGGTACAAGAGAGACCAAGTGGTTGGGAATACGAACATATGACAAATAAGATGTAATATCTGTTAACAGGTTTATATATAGTCCATTGTCATATATATGCGTGTATTTCAGACGAGGCTTTTTTGATGACTAAAGAGTCGAAGACGCGACCGGCAAAGACGTTCACGACGTGTGCAAATATATAGTGGCAGTTATATTTGTACTGTATAGAAAAAGAATTAAAAACAATCCAGTAAACATGCAAGAAAACCAACGCAGCCATTAAGTGCTACTGACACTGCATCACAATAATGTTCAAGGCGGTAGAAAATGAGCAATGCTTGAAGCGCAATCTGTGTATAAATTACTTTATAAGCTGCGCCGGCGCCGGTTTCGTTCTGATAGAAATAAATCCGTTCATAAATTACAAAAATATAACATAACGGCTTAACGCAGCCGTAAAAAAGTAAACACTTTTGTAAAATGTCTCTATAAAAACTCTAAGTAGCCCAGTTTTGAAATGTAGGTAATTTCTAAAAGTTTACCGCACGTAGTGTCAGTAATAAAAGCACGATAGAATCTCGCCGTATTAAATGTATTATGACAGTCGCGCCATAGCGTACGAAAAGCAATATTATCTAGAGCGCAGTACCTTAATGAATTACACCATGACTGGCCGTTGTATTGTCCGACGCGCCGGACGTTTTTGCGGCGATATTTCAAAACTTTTCCAAGACTGTACTTTCAGTATAGAAAGGCTGCTCTTTTCATTTAAATAATATGGAAAGATTCAGCCGACAACTCGATAAAACAAATGAATGTTTGTAAACGACGTCAACAATTTAAAAAAAAAAAAAACGATATGAGTAATGAATTCGTGGCTGTCTTAAAGAAAGCCTGTTCTGATCGACCTTTTTATCGTTTCACTGCTGTAACATGGGTCTCCTCTCGGAATGGGAGGGTTAAGGATGGCCTTAACCCTCCCATTCCGACTATGGAGTCGGCCACGCTGGCCAAGTGCGGGTTAGCAGACTGTGTAAAGTCTTAGAGAACATTTTTTTTAATGAACTCTAAGATGTGCATGTTTCCTCACGATGTTTTCCTTCACCGTTATAGCAAGTGATATTAAACTTTAAAACGCACATTTTAAAGAGGTGTGCACTAGGATTTGAACCCTGTCTCCAGGAGTGAGAGGTCGAATTGCAAACCACTAAACTATCACGCTTAAACAAGATTGTTAAATATCTTTAAATTAGCCAACAAATTTTGTTTACTCGCTTTTAACCTTATTATTATGTGGACAAGTGTAGTGTAAGTGCAGCTATTACAGGATATCAAGGAAATCATATAATTAAACTCTCACACAAATCTAATTCATATTAGGTATGCGTGATCGCTTACCATTATGTTAAATAATAAAAACACATTGATTCGTCCGTAAATGAAATTATCAAGTTTTTAATTAACCGTGGGAAGGAATCTTAGTTATTGAAGCGTTACAAATATCTGTATGTACTTAGTCATCGACGGATTATTTATTTTTTGTGAGCTTCACTTTGCGCGGCATTTATTTCAATAAAATTATTAATATAATGCAATTAAAATTATTAGAATTTGTTTATTCGTTTTCTCATGATGCTGACTGATTTTAAAGAAAAAAGTGCTTAAGATAAAATACGTAGGTACTTACCGGCACAATGATCCGAAGTCGATCTTAAAAGAAATAAAGAAAAGATCAATAAATAAAATAAATTACGTATGTTTTTTTGTTGCGTCTTGTATTCACGACTATGTGTTATAACCACGACAATTTAAACTACAATTTAAAGGTACGTAATTTGTTACGTAACACAAGAAAAAATCATTTTTATGATTCTACTACTCGTATTTAATGTGTGAAATAATAAAATGTGGAAGATGTTAATGTAATGTTACTAAGAATGACCACCAGTCTTGTGTTGATGAAACAGTGACGCAGTGTTAATGACAACGACAAGTACGTCGGTAATGGAGGTTCCGCTTTAACGACAATTTAGTTTGTATTACTAAAGTTACGCATTTAGCGTCAGCGTGAGTGCTGAGCAACAGAGTCGAGCTAACTTCGCTTTTCTTCGTTCCAGTCAATTGACTAGATAATGTGTGAGGAATGGTAATTCGACGATTTCTTTGTGTTGTCTACATTAATATATGGTCAGTACCTACAAGTTATCGGTTTGCAACGGTTTTAATCAATATATTTATATGTAAATTTAAATTTCGTATGCGTAAATTCTGAATACATTCTGAACGTGACCGTAAATAATTAATTATAAAAGTCTATAGAAGTTCTTGATTAAGTTACTTATCATTATGTATGTATAATATTTATTATAACTTATATGATATTTTAAATGTAATAGTTTTAAATAAAATATAAGAATTTTGAAAACACAGTGGATACAACATTTAAATTAACATTACATAGTAATAATTTTAGGTGCGCCATACGTTTTAAAAATAACTAATTGCGATGTATTTTTATAGAGTTTTGCGTCATCTGATAGGTATAATTATTACATTGTGAATTCTCTTCAATTAATAATCGTCCAACAGGTTTCTTTAAAGACCAAACGCGCAGAAATATTTAAAAAAACCTGTGCAATAATGCTCATTTTAATGTCTAGCCATCATTAAATTTCTGGTATCATTTGTTCCGGGTATTAATGGATTGAGCTCCAGTCATGTACTAGACGCGAATCGCGTGTGAAAATCTACAATTGTCCGTAGCGGCGCGCTTTGCTCCGACTGTAATTGCAGTATGTGCGAGGTGTACACGGCATCGTCAATTGCGCCGCGAAGCCTACATCGCAATAATCTCGGATCGATTATGACGATACACGCACCGACCCGCTCGTACCTTATCACATTTATCGTCTATATATTTTCAACACGTTACGAACGTAATGCGTGTAATAAGTTGGTTTATTTAGCTATTTTTCCATTTATAGAACCACCTGCGAACGCGAATCCTAGCGGCGAACTGCCCGTCACTGTTGAGCACCAACAAGACCCGAGCATGTCAAGTAATTTCACGAGGAACGATGCCAACTGCGACAAAACTGGGACGTGTTACGATGGTAATTTCTATGATTTTTAATTATTGTGTTTTATATTCGATATTCAATTTTTCAAGTACACTAATCACGGGTTCTAAATAAATAAATTTCTAGTAGCAGCACGGCGTATGGCTTTGTACTCGCTAGATGGCAATAGTCTCATTCCCTATTTAATTTTTTATTTTATTTTTGTACACTGTACCTATACTTAGAACTAGTCAACAAATAGAAACTTTGTTGAAAAGCGGGTGTGCACTATACTTTTCCAACTATCTCTTCGTAGATTGCACGCGTGATGTTACGTACGTTTCAATAGTTGTATAATTCGTAGTCGATATTAGATTTTTAACACCATCATTGATTTCAGTGTCGGTTCACTGCAAGGACACGCGGATCGCGGTGCAAGTGCGAACTAACAAGCCTTTCAACGGACGCATCTACGCGCTGGGCCGCTCCGAGACGTGCAACATCGACGTCGTGAACAGCGACCTCTTCCGACTCGACCTCACTATGGCCGGACAAGATTGCAACACGCAGAGCGTCGTGAGTGCCTCTCCTATAACGTTACACTCGTATGAGTGTCTGTCCTATAAATCTAGTTCTGTTGTTTTAGTTATCAGTCATGCTCAATGAAAAGTTGATTTTTTGATGGAAAAGTGAGTGGAATTTTCTCGAAGCGTAGGATTTGGTCGATTTGTTTAATTTTAGACTAAAAGGGATGTAAATTTGGAGAAGAAAAAAATATAATTCTAATATCGCCTCTAAGCCTCGTAATAATTCTTTTGTGGCAATCACTTCTTCGACAATATATTCGGTTTTTGACAAAAGCAAAAGAGGTTATAAAAGCAAGTACCATAAAATGATTAAAATTTAACTTTTTGGAAATTTTAGTCGGATTTTGCTCTCCAATTAATAATGGTAATTATTTGCAGACCGGAGTTTATTCCAACACTGTCGTCTTACAACACCACAGCGTAGTAATGACGAAAGCCGACAAGATCTACAAAGTCAAGTGCACGTACGACATGAGTTCGAAGAACATCACATTTGGAATGGTGCCTATCAGGTCAGTCGGAGTTGATGCCATAATGTTTGTCGCAAAATTGTCTGACCTGACACATTTCAAAGTAATTGCCCGCTTCGAAACAATACATGACATGAATATAATTCTACAAACAAATCCACCTATTAACGCATGCCTTCACGCGGTATGTTTAAAATTCTAATGCCCTATATTGAAAGCGTTTTGTAATCATGTCGGGGGGCAATAATCTTCAATGCATAAGCAATGAACGCTGAACCCACGTGACTGGCATTGCGCTCCAAATTTACGCCTGATATGTATTTTTAATGGAGTAAGGAGAAATGTGACAATGATCGGATTGGTATTGACTCTCAATGTAAAAGTGGTAGCTACGAAATGTAAATGGGTCACGTAGATAGAGAAAAATTCCTCAATATAATGATAATTATAAATCAGTCAGAAGTCTACGAAACCAACGTGCATATATGAAGAGATTGTTGTATGTAGAATAAGGACAGCAGATCTGTCATAGAGATATTGGTTGCTTGATACTCTCTGCCTATGCCGTAAGGGATCTGGCTTAGAGGTATAACAATTATGATAATTCCTGCAGAGACCCGGAGATGATTTCCATTACCGCTGCGCCAGAAGCACCCCCACCACGTATCCGTATCTTGGACAGCCGCCAACGCGAGGTCGAGACTGTCCGCATTGGAGACAGGCTCACCTTCCGCATCGAGATTCCGGAAGACAGTGAGAAACTTTCTTACCAGTTCTATTACGTTAGCGGTATATCGGACGGTTTTTTCACTGTTAATATTTTTCAGCTCCCTATGGAATCTTTGCTCGCAGTTGTGTGGCTATGGCTAAAGACTCGAAGAGCACCTTCCAAATCATCGATGATGAGGGGTGAGGTTTTTTAATATTAAACAATAAGTTTTTGGTATTAAATAAATTTTAATCCATTAATTTGTATATATTATTATTTATACTTGTAGGTGCCCCGTGGATCCATCAATATTCCCAGCTTTCACTCCAGACGGTAACGCGTTGCAGTCCGTGTATGAGGCTTTCAGGTTTACTGAATCTTATGGAGTCATCTTCCAGTGCAATGTTAAATACTGCCTCGGACCTTGTGAGCCGGTAAGCAAAATTGCGCAATACTTGATAGCATTCATTTTTTTGTGTGACTGTACACGTCTATGATCTTCTTCTTCTTCTTTTAGGCTGTATGCGAATGGGGTAGAGAATCTCTTGAGTCTTGGGGAAGGAAGAAACGTTCGTTGCCTCACGAGACCCACGAAGCTCACAGCCAAGAGGAAGATATGAACATCTCCCAAGAAATCTTGGTGCTCGACTTTGGTGACGAACGACAGAGCACAGACTTCCTCCGTTCCGACAAACCAGGTGGCACTGCATCGGAGACCAACTTTGGCGGTGAGTAAGGATTGGCTTGTAACATAATCCATAAGGACTTTAGTTAACCAATTCAATTGAAAATTATCATGAGTCCACCTGTGTCTGGAACTAATTTCTAATGTCATACAATTGCAGAGAAAACGGTGACAATCGTGGAGCCGTGTCCCAGCAAGGCGTCGGTGCTGCTCCTGGGAGTGGCGTGCGCGTTGCTGGTTATATTGTACATCGCCACAATCTTCTGCTATTACATGCGCAAGTGGCTTGCGCCTCCCAAGCACATGTCGTAATCACCCCCGTCGATTGTGTTCCATAGGCCATAATAACACTATGGTCGCTACGTACAATTCTATTATTATGTTCCAACGCCTTAGGAACTCGTGATACGAATGACTGATATTGAACGAAGCGAAATTCCACGTCAACATTTTCACGTCGTCAATCCGTCCGTCGGAGTTAGTTGATACGTTTTCATCGTGGTGTAAATGTGAGCATTGTAATAAGATATGTAACCACCGCGAGTTATGCATTTACCTTAAGGGTATTTTAATTGCATTTAGAAGCATTTATTATGTGTAAGTAGATATAATGTTAGTTTTACGCTGACATAGTGGCTGCCTGCGTTGTTTAATGCAATACATTATTATGGATGACCCATATCGGGATTAAAGTTTTGAAGTGCTCCAATATATTGGATACTTTCATAGATTAATAATAGCATAGTGAAAGACGACGCATTTATTAGTGTATAAGCAGTAGAAAAATTAGTGTCTTATCTGACATTTTCATACAACATTGTCAGTAAGTATTAAAATGTGAGTTTTATTACTGTTTGGAATAGTCCCTTGAAATTGTATCTTGTATACGAATGAGATTTTCAGTAGGACTATTTTCGTGGGATTATTTTGAATCAAAACATTGGATTTGGCCACAAAAGGAGAGCATTATAGAGTTAAGTTACTTACATATGTGCCCATTAATCTTATTATTTTAACGAAACTGAATATGTTAAGCAGTACTTTTTGAATATTATGAACAAATTTAATATTAATTCACTTGTAAATATACTGTTAACTCTCACTTTGGCCCGCTTAAAATTTTTTATTATTCGTCTTTTTTGAACTTTCAGTTGGGTTTCGAAGAAACAATGAGACTATGAGGCTATTAAAAAAAAGTTTATAGACAATTCAATAATTTGAATACATGTACCTACACATTTAAACACATTGCAATTGTTTCTCTTAACCCAACTTGAGATTTCTTACTAATTTATTTAATTTACTTACTAATACATCTATTTATTTTTTAATTTTATTATAATAATAATTGAAATAAATTTGTACAAATTGAACATTTTTTTATTTAATACATCCATAATAAATACACTATGACATTGCATTCAAGGAGTTACACAGTTCAAGATCCAAACAATTCGATATATAATTTAAAATGAAAAGTAATCTTTTTATTTATCAGATCTTTTGTAGTACCAATTTATTGTAAACACTGTTCAAAATTTCTTTTTGTGTGTCCATGTCCAGCTCTTCAAAGTTGCACTCAAAGACTTTTTTGAAATTATTTAAAAATATTGGTGTCATTTTGTCTATGGAGCAAACTATGCCAGTTTCTTTTGTGAGGGAGGTAACTCCCTTATCCTTAATACCGCAAGGTGTGATATGTTCGAACCAGGTCAGGTCGGTATCACAGTTTAATGATATTCCATGTGTGGTCACATACCTTGAAGCATGGATTCCTATAGCTGCAACTTTATTATCCTCTATCCATACTCCTGTATGTGGGGACCTGATTGCCTTTAACCCTGATATAAAAGAAAATTTGGGAATATATCAATATCTATTATTACTTCTAATCACTTGAACAATTTAGCAAAACAATGGATTTATCTATTAAAATTATTCACCTCTATATAACACAAAGAAATTGAGAAACTTTAAATATCTCTACTTATATTTCATAGTAAAGTTTATTTAGAATGAAGAATATTTATTAAATCAACACTAAGATTATGAACTAACAATTCAATTTGACATCAAAATTATATGTACAAAAAATTATCAGTGTTCAGAGTTGCATGTAAGTTTGCAACTTTTTACACTTATCCCAATAAATGATTAAGAACCTATGCAAAATATTAATAAAAATTTGTGAATATTTACATAAAACTCACCTAATTCATCACACATTTTTATGATGGTTTCCTCTAAGCTGTGAACATACCATTTCACACTGGTTTTGAAATGTTTTAAATTAATCACTGGGTATGCAACAAGTTGTCCGGGACCATGGAAGGTGATAAGCCCACCCCTGTTTGTTTTTCTGAACTCAGCTCCTAGACCTCGAAGTTTTAAAATTTCCTCGTTTGGAGTGTCATCTCGAATTCCTGTAAATTACAGAATTAAGTATTAAAAATTACAGACAAAATTAAGTATTAAAAGTACATTCATCACACACACATCATTATTAGAAAACAAGCATGATAGTACATACATACATTAAGATGCAATGACTGACAAGTAATCAGATTACTATGCATGATTAGAATTTAGTTCGATAAGAATGAAACCTAGTTTAAGTTTAATGAAAATATATACAGAATTTTGATGGCAAACATGTGTTTAAGGTTGAAAGTGCACTTGATGCTCAAATAAATATTTAAAAATTTTGGTTAAACATATGTTTTAAAACTTTGGCTAAACACTTAGTAGGTTACAATTCAGCCTTCCACTCTGGGGATTTGATGTTCAGATCTTGCCATGTACAATGTGGTTCAAAGTTTGTAAGCAAATTTGTTAATATAATTAAATAATACTTGCAATAACTTTGAAGAAAAATATCATGAGAAAACTTACAAACCTTAAGATGTTTCGAAGATGTTATCAAGGCATGTTAAATCTTCTGTGTCAATTCACACTTGTTCCGCTTGATAGTCTATGTATGATAGTCTTATACCATTTATGACAAGGAGATCAAAGTACGACAGGGGAATATTAAAAGGGTTAATGATGATGATGGTATATTTGGTTGTGACCCAGTACATAAACATTTTAAGAAAACTATGATACAAAGACATTTAAAAACGATGATAACACTAACCAACAGTATATACTGGTTTATGCTCCACCAAAAGAAGAGTATCGTAATTATCATCTATTCCTTTCATCATAGCATCCAAATGCCTTCTTGCAAGTGCTAATTGTATTTTAAAAGCAGTGTCAAAGCTAACCAAACCTAAATTCCAGATTTTTACCATATTTATTTTATTATTGTTCAACTATCCAAATATATAGCCTTCTTGGTTAAACATAAGTTTTTTAGCCAAAAAAAAAAGATTTTTGTGTATTATACGATTTTAATTCAAATACATTTTTTGTATAAAATTTTGTTACTTTGTCAATGTCAATAATGACAATTGACTGAACTGGCAACATGTTTTAGTTGACAATTTTGAATGACTAGAATGTTTATAGAGCGTTCTGTATTAGAATATCGATAATAGATATTTTGTGTTGAATACTGAAATGCATATCATTTATTTCAAAAAATTATGTCTTACTTATATTGAAAATATTATTATTATGATTAAACACAGTTGTTAACGATACTAGCGACTTCTAATAAAAATATACTTAGTAGAACGAAGTGTAGTTTTATGATTATTCAATAGATGGCACATTTGTGTTGATTGTGCTACTTGTTAATAGATGGCAGTAATCACCGTATTTATACAATTGTACCTAGAATGTATATACGTTTGTATGGTCATAGCTACCTATTGTAATAACCACATATACCCAACTTTCAGTCTGTTCAGTATCCTCGTGTTCCCTGCTTGTAGGGCGGTGCTTCGTTTATTACGTAAACCAGCTGTTAACAATAACATTGATTTTATAAATTAACTGTCATACATAAATTAAACGTATCAGTGGAAATAATTAAACACCGATCATAAAATTACGCGTTTATAGAAATATTCAATAAAAAATAGTTTTTGGCGGGACAATTAATGAATGTAAAATATTGCAACAAAATAATTTCATTTGAAATATTATAACACTTATATGACTGAGGACTGAGGTGATACAGTTAAATGTCGTGTTTGGAAAAAGTTTTCGTGAAATCAGAGATGTGGTGTTCCCTGAAACGATGACAGCAAGGGTAATTATTATGACATAAAGTATTCTTTACATAATCCTCAAAATAATATTATATTGCTTTGTAAATTATTTATATATTTGTGTATAAAATCGCAAGGTAATTGGGTACTGTAGATTTGACAGGTGGAGTTACATATAATATGTTAGAGTTCCTCCTACAAGAGTACTTTATTGCGACAGACTTTTTAATTTTAAGTACCGTGAAACTATTTATTACAAGTTGAATCTATTGAAAATAATGTAGTTTATAATGATACTCTTACTCTATTATTATATAAATTAGATGAATGAAAATATAGTCACCCTAGGTAATTATTTCATTAAATAATACTAACAATAAACATAACTGTGTAAAATACAATTGAAATTTACATTTAACTCTAAACAGTTGACATCGATATTCATTGAGAATAAATAGCTCTCCTATCTTGGTTTATTTTAAATTAAATGCATTTTTTTTTTCAAACTTTCCTAGAGTAACAAATTGTTTGTCCCTTTAAACAGACTACATCATTGAACAAAATGTAATGTTAATTATTTATAATAAAACTTTCAATATTTCTTCAATCTGATAAATTCTTTGTGAACAGTAAGTTTTGTTTTTTCTATGTGAAGTGTATTTGCAAAAATCGTTTAATTTTATTGTGTTTGCCCACTGCCAGTAACTTTACGCAACACACTTAACATTTTATACAACTATGTATATAAATGTGGTAATTAAAATACGTCTTAACGTGGCACTGCCTATTACTTCTCAACGCAAATCAGCTGATAATTTTTGAGAGCCGCATGTTACTGACCTGTTCAAAGTTTTTTAATAGCCTTTTTGGCCCCATGAACGAATCTCGATTAACAGGAGTTTTACCTTTTAATTTTTTTTATAGTTTCACGTAGTCATATAATTTACGATTCTGGTACAAGACGGTAATGTAGATAAAAGTGGTAGTAGGTAATGGTAGCAGGTAGGTAATGGTGGTAGGTAAGTAGTGGTAGTAGGTAATTAAACGCGCGTCTGCTGTTCGAGAGGTCCTGGGTTCTAATTCGGGGTCGGTCTTATTTATAGCAAAAATCTTCAGTAGTAACTCGGAGTCTAGATTCTTGCTAGTATGTAAATAATCTATCCACCTATTCCATAGTGGGATGTAAACGTAACTGGTGAAATATAGAAGTGTACTATAATCCTTCTCCCTACCTCTTTGAGGACTACAGGCGTGAGATTACTTAATTTTAGTAATAACTTAACAATATTCAACAAATAAATTAACAAGCCAACAACAATTGTTTAACAAGCTTTGATATGAAGTCATATTTAAGTATTCGTCTGACTATGAAACAAGCACGTTGTATTATGATGACAAATAGCTCGGCCGCACGTGCCAGAAGTGGGCACTACTGTCTGCGAGGCGCTTGTGGCAAGGGTTAAAAACCGCTGGCGAAGTAAACAAGTGCGTGGCGCGCGGTGTGAACAGGAAGGACGATGCTTCCGGGCGGCATGGCGCTATTAATAGATCCCGCAGGGTTGTAGGGAACGCGGGGGTGATGCGCGCACACGCATGACGCAACTAATGCCCTATCGTGTAATGCACGTAAGAATTTTTTGTATTTATTATAGGTCACAAGTAGTACAATGCTCCTCTGATTACCCTTTCGAGAAAATACAGGCGTAATTTTATTTTATTATGTTTTCACCGTTGGCTCCATATGGGGTAAGTGGATATTGTTTTTTAAGTAGGTATTTTAATAAGGGTTACTTTGTTCATTTTTTTATTTAATTTTATTCGACTCCTTAAATTAAGGGGTGCAAGGGCGTACTTAATGTCTAGTGGCATTCCCTCCCAGTCAACCTGGGGTATTGATGAAGAGCATCTGGTAGATCTGGGTATGACACATTAGCGTAATCTATTGGCAGCAATAGATTACGCTAGACTAGGCTGTATATAAACATTACCTTCGTCTCAATGGACATTAAATTTGATGTTAATAGTGTACTACTATCTAAATTGTAGGATTAAAAATTCCAATTTGCTCCAAGGCGATGAATCTACATGTAGGTACATCATTCTATGCTAATAAATTAAAAAGATCACCCCTGTAATCCCCGAAGAGGTAGGCAGAGGCATGTAGTACACTCATACGTTTCACTAGTTACGTTTACGTCTCGCTATGTAATAAGTGGTGAGCCTATTGTCATACACCGGGCACAAATTAAGACTGCGGGTCACTAATAGAAATGTCTACTAGAGAATCTAAGTTTAAGAAAAACCAATTGAACCCGACGTTGGATTTGAATTCAGTTTGAATTTTAATATTTCGTTTCATATTTATATAAATACGTTAAGAGAATTAACATTAACAAGCAATTCTCCGCGTGTACTCCATGTTACGTGTTTAACGATATTAAAGCATGAGAATTGCTATCAACCTTTCAAATTGAGTTTGCTTTTGAACTCCTTGAAGCCGCTGTAGTCAGCGACCTATGAAAATGTAGAGAACTTTTAATAATATGTATATATGTTTTTTCCGATTTATATCATCTATCTGCATGTCAAATAAATGTTTAAGATAATATTTTTTTTATTATACATACTAAGTTTTATGTATTTTTTGTATATTCTCAAGAAGTTATACTTAAATAGCGATCTCAAAGAAGATTTCATATAAATGAAATATATTTAATTTAGTACTTCTATAGTAGGACCGCCCCAAAACGCTGGCCTGTAATTAAAAATATTATAGTTATCTCATAAAGTAGATTTTACTTATGAAATAGGGATTTTTTTATAGTATATCTAATTAGTCAAGTTAATGATTTCTGTTTGGTATATAATATGCGTATAAATATGTAGTTATGAAATAATTTTTGGGTTATTTAATTTCATTTATAAATTGATATCAAATATAAGCAAGTAAAAATCAAGCATTGTATGGAAAAGTTTGAAGTTCTAGAAATAGTATATTCTCTTTTCGTTATAGAGACATAACAAATAATTATCTTTTTTTTAACAGGATTAAATTATGACTTAACTCACCTATTTTTTTTCGACTAAGCTAATAGGACTATACTGAAAAAAATATACGTTACTTAAGCCGGTATATATAAAGTACACATATAGGTACTTAAGAAACGTACTTTAGCATCATTTATGAGAATTCGAATGATTTTACAATTATGTAGACAACTGGTAGAGTTATTGATTATTAATTATATTAAAATTCTCATGATTTTCGTGCCGTGTGTATATTTAATGTAAATCGACGCTAGGCAAGCTCGAGGAAAGCTCTCGAAAGCTGTTGAAAGCACTCCTATAGAGCACGTTCGCGAGTGACGATACAATAACACCTTGAACATTGAAAATTTTAAGTAGGGATTAGTGTACAAGGTGTTAGTGCAAAGTCACGAGCTGGCTACATGTTACAAACGAAGCAGCAGTTGTCGATGCCTACGTGCAGATCTGTGAAGAGTGATGATTATTGTGTCAGGTCTCTTACAGGGGTAGTCAGAGCGCCAAGTACCTTATATCTCTATTCTCGCAGAACTGACTTATTTCTTCTGCGTTCATTATTAGTACGCATTATTACGCACCTTAGTATCAGAAATACTTTAATATATTTTCATAATATAACTAAAGAAGTTGACGATGCGTATTTAGCTGTTAAGTTTTCTACACACTCGTTTGTCAATAAGCTGTGTAGCGCTGAAAACAAATTATTTAACATAACTTAGTTAACGTAACTTAGTTAACATAACTTGTCTCTTTTGGTCGCCACACGACGAACTTCTATTTCTACAACTCTTCGGCTAATATTGTCACGGTAATAACAAAGTTTGCAAGTTACAACATTTGGCGGGATGTTCGTGGTGCGTTGCCATGGCGACGGCGCAGTAGGCCTGCAACCTCCGTGACGGGAATGTGAAGATGCGGATCGATGCGGTGCGGGTTTTTATGCCGGGATACAGCCTTTGATCTCTGCCGTGTAAGATTCACGAAAAAAAATGTGCCGCCGTCACGATTTGGTCGTAGATTGAAACTCTCAGACAGCTTGGCGTCAACTACCAAATGATGCCTAAACGATCGCATTCAAGATGCTCTTAATTACTTGGAAAAAGGGCTAGAGAAGTCATGTTTTCTACAAATAAAGATTATATTAAAAGGGAACAAGCTATATTGGCAGTTGTTACGGTTCTGCCATTAATGTAAATAAAAAAAAACAAACTACTTTTTGTATTGAAATTTATTTTGGGCTACTTATCGATAGTTTATTAAAAAATATACACGATGTATGGTACATAAATATAGTTCGTAAATAAGTGCTACATAAATTACTTCTGGCTTGTAAATAAATTCTGGAATGACATATAATTATACCTATTTGTATATTAATAACGGGCTCTGATAAATGTTCCCGAAAACCTTAATAAAAGAAAATCCGTACGCGTGTATTGTTGTCATTAGGTGCCTATTATACTAAATACCATACATATCTTGAATAATGTTTTCGTAATAATTAACAATATAAATATAATCCCTTTGTGATAATATATGTGTAAATAGTTGCTCGCATTGTTTTCATTCACGCGATATATTTGCGTAATATTCCCAATCATAAACTTGTAACTTTAATTAACGTTTAGTTTACTGTTACATTTATTACTTTCGCGGAGGTGAACTTCGTAACTGCGAAAAATATAAAAGCCAAGGATGTGTTAGTATCGTCTGTAATCTGCAACCAGTAATACTGGCTTACTTTGCTGGTGAACTACTTTTCACTTCATTGCTGCGTTAACTTAAGACCTATTGTTTTACAATATTACTTGAAAAAGTGTATTACAATATTACATGAACAAAACAAAAAAATATTTGGTTATTTATTTCTTATTATCTGTTTTACGGGTTACGTAGAGAGTTTGTTATACGGTCACGTCAAGTTCGTTACGGGTTAGATAGAGTGTGTCGAGGGCAACAAATCCAAAAAAAAAACTGATAAACAATAAATACAAAAATCTTTTAAAGGCCAACGAACTGTGAACTGTATACTAACCGAAACTAAATATATTCGATTCAGTTCCAAACAAAATTTCAAAAACATTACAAACTGTAACAATAACCTCCAATCGTTATGAGCGCGTAGTTAAACGTACATATGCAGTAGATATAATGCAGTTTGTTCGTGCACTTTAGATAATCGCTGGTTTAGAAGCGTATGTCTGGGAAGATGCTAGATAAAAGCATCTGTGAAGATGCGGTACTAACATTGATATAAGCACTCCTGTTTTGCTAAACAGAGTCTTGATATGTTCCAAGACTATACCAGCAAATGTTAATGTTTTTGGTAGATATCGTATTGACTGAAGAGTTGATAGACATAAAAATTAAGATGAACGTTACATCCCGTCTGTAATATCCGATGAGCTACGCAGAAGAGTGTAGTATACTCTCATGCTTCACCAGTTACGTTTACGTTCTATTATCGAATAGGTGATGAGTCAAT
>DWFO01000926.1:0-17625 GCA_018246595.1 Mimoniades nurscia nurscia | reverse complement strand
CTATTCTGTATATATTAGTAGCCATTCTGTATCTGTACTATTCTGTATATATTAGTAGCCATTCTGTATCTGTACTACGTTTACCGAGGAGATCAGTCGACATTAACACTGCCATACCCAAAATAAAATTATCAACGCAATTGCTGATAACCAGTATTCACTATCTATGACCATCGGTTATTGATAATGTAAGTAGTAAATATTTATTTTTTCAACCACAAACATTGTAACTATTTTGTCACATACAGTGCGAATTAAATATGTATAAGACTAAAATTAATTCATTTTCGTCATTGTATAGCCGCCTTTAATACAATGGGATTTCAAAGCAATTCATTAATAAGCAAATGTTCTTAAATATATGTTTTTATTTTACACCATTCTCATTAATGGAATGATATGGCAGAACCATTAATTAATAAACAAATGGCTTGAAATGTATTTTTGTATGTTATTTAACACCATTGTCACTAAAACAACAATAGGGTTAATAATAAACCATTAACTTAATAAATAAACCAATAAACCATGCATTAATAAACAAATGTTCTGCTATAAAAATTTGTCACTGTAATAAACGTGTGAAGAATAATGTTCCTGCTAAAGGTAATGTAACTTAATTTTTACTGCCGCAGTTTTGAAATGCTTACGGCGCCTTTAATTGGCCGGGTTAAACACCATGTTATATTCAGAGACCCTTTATGGGTTTATGGCTATGTATAAGTAGGTACCTGTTGCACATTATTAGGGCCCATATGTGATCGTAGCCAATTTTTTAAATACGTGATGATGGAAACAATACTAATAATACAAATTGACGTAAGAATTGCATTTTACAGCTGCACACTACAACAATAAATACCATTGAAAACATTCATTCCTTGAACTGTCAATATTAATACAAATAAGATGAAGCGAGTTTTGATCAAATTTCTCTCTAAAAGCAAATTGTTTGAGGCGCTTCCTGGTACTTGAGAAATATACGAACAAAGTTCTTGGCCGGCCAATGTTGAGGTTGGATTGTTTCTTAAGACTTTTCATTTTGATTATGTTTGTTATTTTGATTATGCACTAGAAATTGTAATTATTAAATTTTAACTCTCACCGATACCTTTAACGGTTCCATTCTTATTATTTCAATAAGAGTAAGGGTTAATGCCATAGTCTGCCATGTTGTCAAGTGCGAAATGACAGACATAACTCGGCTTCGAGGACATTATTAAGTATATCTGTAAGAATGGCAAATGTCCAAAGGATGTTTTCCTTCACTGTTACATCAAACGATGTTCGATTTTAAAACGTGCTAATATTCACGAAGATATTTCTATAGATGCGTACTACAAAATGCTATGATACTTTTGTAGAAAGCATTTTAATTTAAAATACAGCATATTGTCACGCCTGCTTCCCATCGGGGTAGGCAGAGCTTGCGGTTTTCAACTTGCTAGGATCTTGGCAGACTTGGTCTCTTCCTGTACATTCATCGAAGATAATTTTAATATATTGCATTTATGATTATGCAAATGTGACACGGTATACACGATATAATCAGGGCAAATATATTCATTGAACTCTAAACATTATCTGCGTAACTTTCAAACTAAGTGTTTGAGGAAGTATTAGTAAAAAGTTTTCCTACAAACTGTGTCAGAGACTATCCATATAATATATGTAGAAGAATCACTTTACCACAGGTCTCGTAACTAACAACCAAGCAATAATTCCACACCAAATGTATGTCCATTATCTCTTCCGTGTGGGCTCTGAACAGCGTCGAATTTCCAATAGCCTACTCGTATATTGTTAATAATTTTACCGTAAGTGTATAGCCACAAACTTCTCTCGAAGATGTAAAGCTCAGTTTATAGTATGCGCTACTGAAGTCATCGAAATTGAAATCGCCAATCGTACCTATATGGATAAAAACATGGTCTAGTTAAAAAGGAATATTATTTAGACCAAGATTTCTAAGTAGACCAATCAAAAACAGCAAAAAAATCCTTTGGTACAATCCTACAAAAGGACCATAGATTAAAAATATAGGTAGAATACTACATTAAAAATAATATTTTTTTTAATTATTTTATTTCATTTATTATCAAGAAGAGTTATAACTAATAATTTTAATATACTAAGCGTATATAATATTACTTGAGTAAATAACACATGAAGTTCATAGCAGTACGTAACAATTGATCCTACATTAAAATCCTAATGTCAATCTAATGTCAAAAGCTAATTCAAGTTGTTTTGAGTCCGTTTTTAGTCAGCGTTTTGATAAACTCACATTTATGTACATATATACATTTACAGTACCAATGATAGAAACTACATATTAAGGTAACAGATTATTGATATGTAAAAGTATATAAAATATTTATAGTCGTTATATCGTGAAAGCTTACATTATAAAATATAGTAGATTTCTCCCTTTTTCGTTGGTTGAGGTGAGCGTGAATGGTGAAACGTGAGCGTGCACTACACTCCTCTGCTTATCTCTTGGAGGATTAGAGGCGCGAGGTTACTTTATATAAATAATCTTTTTTCTTTTCGATGTGTCAAAACCCTTACATGCACGCAGCTTTATCCGATATAATTATCTAAGCAGTAATAATTCTCTGGGGCGCTTCACGGGCGTTAATTGACTTTGAAGTGTGCCCTTTCCCCTGACCTTTGCGGAAACAGTCGGACCCGGGTTAGGGCAGAGGCTTAAAATAACCGACCGCACGCCGGCCGCAAACAATGAATAAACTACGTGAAATATTAAAATTTTCATTTAATTTCCATTACTATGTAATACAACCTGCAATTAATCAGCGCCGTAGACTATCGCATTAACACTTCTCGTTCTGAGAGAAGATTCGAGTCCGACAGAAGAATGACGAAACAGCTGATAATGGTGATGAGCCATCGGTGATGACTAATTGAATGAAAGAATGAATTAATTAATTAATACTTTATTCTGACATCTAAGGCACATACCAAATTTCAAAATCTTGTCCAATATTCGTTACTTGCCACTTGTAACAGTTAGTAAGCCTTCTTTGTGTAAAGCCAATATGATGTCAAACACATGTATAAAAGGTAGTATCTGTTACCATCTGTTCTAGGACATTACGTCTTTTTGGAACTGGATATAAACTAACATATTGGCAGTACAGTTATTACCAGAGGACGTTAATGCATACATTGATAAAAAAAACATTACTATTGTTAATAAATACTCTTCGTCAATAGCAACATAACATAAAAAATGAACTCTCCTCCCAGCTCTAATAAAAACATTTGATGGCTAAAATGTTTATAGGAACCTTTATAGGAACTAATCCTCACGCCAACAGTTTTTCTCGTTTCATTTAAATTTCATTTTTGAACGGAAGGCGCTCCAAACTCGTTAGAATCTCAGCTATGAAATTATTGGCTGGGCGGGATTAGCGTGACCACAGGTTGACTGAAAATTCGAAACAAAATAAGAAATATATTGTTTAAAACATTTTGCAGTTTACGAAACATGTGCTACCACAATGCGAATTTGCCAAAGACCTTAAGCGGATGTACTGATTTATTATATTCTAATTAGACATACGTGGTATCAATACACTGGTATGTGTGTGGACAGATCCGGGGTCTTTTCCGGATCAGGTAGATATGTATATGACGAATTTAGTTATTTTTCATGTTTTATAATACATAATTAGGTTAATTCGATATCTCGTCCATGAAGTGAGGAATATAGGGAATCTCAGTGTAAAGTTTGATGTCAAGCAATATTATTACATATGTACTTATTTCAGTTATATACTTATTCCCTCAAATGTTAAAAACATTTATGTATCTAAGATGCATGTCAAGTTAAATCTTTATTTATATAAGTACATAGGAAATTCCCTGACGATGTCAAATCATAGCCATCCTACTCCAAACTGTAAATAGGCCTTAAATTAATAATATCGTCTACGTAAAGTTTATTGAATACTAGACTATAGGCTCCGATTTTGCCCAAGTTTAATAAAAAACTGTTTTTATACAATTCCCAACTTCCTGTGCTGTTATTAAAAGTTATATCGGAATTGACTTTATTATGTTTTAAATGTACCTATATATTACTATTACATCACACCAAGTCTGCTATGGGGTATGCAGAGAGAACCGAATGCCAAATATGAATCTGTAAAGTCAAAGTCAAAAGTCAAAGTCTTTCTTTACAAAAGCAGGCTGGCTCCAGTCTTCTGTCACGTATATATGTACCTACATATATAACGTACGTGCTAAGTACATACGTAATTGTTATCATATAATTGTGTATGTTGGCGAATATTATAACGGAACCCACAAAATGTTTTCCGGCCCATACACATACGAGTGGGTGAGAATGTATGTTTTATGTAAGTGAAGTTCTGTAGTACATTAGTCACACATTGGGAAGTTTTCAGATACTACCTAAAGGCAAGAGAATATATTATTATCTTTTAGTGTCCCTACTTAACGTATTTGATATTAAATAAAAAATGAGTCTGGAAATATACACATAATTTGATTTATTAAATTCATAATTTATTAATGAAAATATCTACTAGTATAATTGAGAGTCAGTCTTGGCCATAACTAAAATAAACATAAAAGGAATTGGCAGAACGGACCCATTGTGAAAACTGGGACCCATTATGAAAACATTATGAAAAATATTACGATCTAAGCTAGTCAAGTAAGGTGGACTACCGAATACCTATATCATAATTTTCCAAAATTTTCATAATATACTAAAAACTTTATAACAACTAACTACATTTTACTGGCTATAGTGAGAAAGGCGTTACGAAAGTTAAAGATAAACCAAGTGTTTTGTTGCCAAGTCTGAGGGCCGGTATTGATTTCAGACTGAACGGCGCACCAGAAAAATATGCTTACATCACACAGTCTTTGTCGCCGACTAAGAAGAATATGGAGGATAGGCTAGTGTGGAGATGGATTCTTTTGGTCTCATTAGAGAGACAAAGCAAATAAATATCTTTCACAATCGCTCTCAATTAAAAAATGTTTTCAATTATGTGATACCAACACAAAACATGAATAAAACTACAAAACGTAAATCATTTCGTAAAGGTATCTGCGCTGTTTCTGAATAAATCTTAACTTAATAATTTTTAACTCGCCAACTGTATACTACATTTTCGTATCTGTTTTCTTTACATACCTATATGTGACATTTAAACGTAACATCACGCCTCTATCTCCCGGAACAGGAGGGCACAATGTACATAGTATACTCCTTCATTTCTTCGATAAGGTCTACGTCCCATAATAGAATAGGTGGTCCAACGTAATACTTGAGAATCTCAAGCCTTAAAAACCCAATAGTCCTCACTCCGGGTATTCAACCCAGGACCTATTTCTCAGGACTCGCACGGGAATCGAACCCGGGACCTCCCGGTCGGCAGTCGCACTTGCAACCAACACGACCAACGAGGCAGTCAATATTTTTTTGTTTATTAATACATATATCTATTGTTTTTCTGTCAAAGGTCAAAAAAACGTAAATAAGGACAATATTTCCAATACAAGCACAATAAGTATAAAATTTTAACGATCACAAAGCACATAAAAATTCAAATAATAAATATGTACGATCATAAACAGAACACAAAACTGTAACATCATTACGAATGCATACTTGATAAACGTTATTACCGTACTTAATGATTGTACACATCAAATCCTTCTCTTCCCCGCTCTTGTTCAAAAGTAATGAAACGAAGGTATAAAATTAATGATTATTGCATTATAATTCTTAAATCACCCGCATTAAAATGTTGCTTTGAATTGCCCCAAAGTTGTGCTCCTCGAGGCGGTCATATATTATTTTTATATGCAACGATAATAATCACTTCTCGTTGCAATGAATTCGGCAAATTGAGCCAGTTTAAAAAGAAATTTTTTCTCATTTAAACCTACACCAAATATCTACCAAATATGTTTAAAAAACTGCTATGTTTATAAAAGTATAAAAATAAACCAAGCATTTTTCGTATTTTTTTTAACTTACATACATATTTATAAGGAAGCATTTTGTATAAATTTTAAACATATAATTATATTTATTATGCAATTTATTTCTTAAATAGGTAGACCTTCTACTTACTTCTAAAACATTCTTTTTATACCATTTCCTGTAATATAAGATGTTTGATGTTATTCTCAAAATATAATTAGATTCTTGTAGAATATTTCTCTTACTATCATTGACATCAAACGAACAATATCAGCAAATATAATAATAAAGGTCTTTTGTTGTTCCATTTTCACTCCATTTTTTCATTCAGCGAACTACTCGGTCAGTTATTACGTTGCGATGTACGTACTATGATTTACAAACGTTTGAACAGTGATACTAGCAATTCCACACAGGTATATGAAATATTTAAATTTTAAGTACCACTAACAACTCTGCTTTCATTTAATTAAAGTATTTTTAAACAAAATCTGTCACTGTGTATTTCATTACATCTATAGGAAAATTTCAAATCAAATTAAAATGTTTATTTGTACATACACTTCATATGTATATATGCGAAAAGACGAGTATATGTTTACGTTTGTGGTAATCATATAACTTGTGATCAATAATATAAATAGACATATGCAATAGGCGATAATGAGAGAATATTAGTAACAAAGCTTATAAAGTACAATTACTTATCCGCTTAAATAATTACGTAGAAAACGTTAAGTTCATAAATCATCGATTCGTTTGGTTATGTTTCGGTTATTTCCAATTTGTGATTGGGTACGGTTAACGTTTGTCCGTAATTAAAATTGCTTAATGAAATACAGCTTGATTGGAAGCATTCAATACTCAGAAGGATTATTTAAAAAACGAAACCCGCTTTGGATTCATCACTTGATAAAGCTACTAACAAAAAATATGTAGTATTCTATTGTATTAAAATAATAAAATTGATATTTTTACTTAAAAATTTATGTAAACACAAAAAAATATTACAGGCAATGTTCAAATCTAAGCCTAGTTAGATATTATTCATCGTATTTCCTGGTGAACTTTCTATTTGGATCTACGACTGAACTCTAATAAATGAATGACATAATTTGTCCCTGCAATTTGTCCCAAGATCTTACCACCTAGCATAGAGAATATTACACATTTCTAAGTTTATTATACTTACAATCGTTATTAAATATAATTTATATTTAATGTCAAAAATTTATATAATTTTGTAGCTTTAAAGTTGCGTGCTACGATTTGAACCCAAACCTTCAGAGTGGGAGACTGAGATATAAACGTGTCGGTATGTTGTAACCGCTACTTTTTATATCTACTCGAGAAATATTTATTTTCATACCATACATTTATACTGAATGAATGATCAACATGGGATTGTAATTATAAAATTTATGATCTGGTCGTAAAAGGTAATTTAGTTGAGGTATTAATATCGTTTTATGATCACGATACCTGTTTTGTTTACGAACAGAATAGTTGGGCTAATTTACAACTGATCGATAAGTTTTTAGTCACTTTCCATAACCAATATTAATCATTAAACATAGAATCGCTATATAAAATATTAAAGGTTGAAATTTGCAAACCTACCCCCCCACCTTTTCATCATAACCTGGATTGACTGGTAGAAAGTACCAATTGGCATTTAATCTGCCCTTCGTGAACAATAATTGAAGGATAAATTAATAAATACACAGAATAATACTATTAGAATTTGTATGTTAGAAATCGATTAATATAATACAAATAAAGTTCGTTCCATATTAACTAAGCCAAAAATCTATTAGAGCTTGCGAGAAAGAGACGCTTTAATGCGTAAGAGGGAGAAGGAACGCCTAATCCACTTATACGTCACGGTCGGGTTGCTCTCATACATTTTTACTAGAGAAATTTCGGGGTACCCTTAATGCATATTAATCCGGGTCCAGGGATATTTGCAATGAGGCTGATGGCTGAGGGATATTTTTGAAGATTCGACTAGGTAACGCCTGCGGTTTTACTAACAGTTCCCTATAATAGGTCTCATATTACAATCGTATTTAATATTTAATATGGTGAACAAAATTATATTTTATATAAACCATTTGGAGAAACTAAAAATAATAAAAAAAAATACCAATTATACACAATATCTTTACTATTTACCTGAAACTAATTGATTAGAAAGGCTTTTCTTAAAAATTTAAACCTTACAGCATTACTGGGAAAAAATGCCAATTATTAAAACCATGGATTAGTGGAGCCATTACAGAATGACAAACGATTTTAAGTTTCTTTCATACATGTATAAAGAGGCTGGTATCGGGCGATTGAAATGAAATTTTCCGGCATGTGGATTTTAGGGATAACGAAGGTCCCGTACACTCGTACCTAAGAATGTGACCCTTCCCGAGTTTGCTGGCCGGATTATTGTTTCGAGTACTTCTTTCTTTTTTTTATTAATAATGACCGCCGTTTCGTTTTACTTAATAAGAGTACGCGGGGCTTATTTTTTGAATTTCGAAACAGACAAAAACATCGTTTGTTGCTTTCCATTTGCTGTAATGTCGTTAATTTATTTCGATTTAAATTTAGAATTATTTATCACACTGTTACTAAGTACTTACCTATATTCATTTAATACGTAACATCACGTCTGCAATCCATGAACATTATTTGAATGTAGAAGAAACGTGGCAGGTCTATAACGATAGAGATATTTGACACTCGGCACTCTCTGCCTAACCCGTAAGGGACTTAGTTTGAAAATATGTATGTGTAAGTATAACAGATGATTATATTTAGAGACACTATCTCAGTAAATTTTCGTGGAAAATTATCTCTAAGTTTTATGATAAAATGAGAAGTACATATTTATATGTAATTTTATCTTTGTACCTTTAACGAGTCGCGTCGTGTAAAATGCTAACATGTCTAACGATAATGAAAACTGCTTAGTAATAATAACGTCCTGTACTAAAGTACCTTATCGTTAATAGATAACAATTCTTAACCTTTCTGATTCAAGTAGAGGCGGTGAAAGCAGTGTCCCATGACTTTAGACACGAGATATCTCTAGTATTTGCCTCCGCCCATGTAATGTAGTCAGAAAAGCATGTATATATGTATGTACATAATAATAAAGTTAACTGTCTCGTTGGTAAAGTAGTTGCAAGTGTGACTGCTGATCGAGAGTTCCTGGCTTCAAACCACGGCCGGATACTATTAGGTTCCTAGCTGAATTCTACCTCCTCTGTTTCTGCGTCTACCTCCTCATGGATTACAGGAGTAATGTTACGTTTATAACAATAAAGATATGATTCAGCTCAATCTTAAAGCAGATAAATCATCGTTTACTGTACAATCATGTCTATGTCTGTATTATCGAGGGGACGCCTACGTCCAACAGTGGCCTACAATAAGCCGAAGATGATCATAATGTCCATATAACGAAGATCAAACCGCCCCATTTACTATTTCAATAGCGCAAAAAAAATTAAGAAATTATTTCCGAACAGACGCAACGGAGCTCACTGAGCTCCAAAACTAATTGGCAATTGAACATCATAACGAGGCGACCTCCTCGACCTAGTGCCGCGACTCGCGTGGAACTAGCGCGGCGGGAACTGGGCTAACGAGCACGATAACGCCCTGGATCCGCTAAAGTTATGACACCGAGAAATTGTCACGTCTCGATACTCACGAAATATCGACGTACATATCTTCACGCCAGGTCCTTCACAGGCTGGACAGAGAGAACCGACTGTTCAATACCTTCATCCTTATAGACCTACCATGCGTCTTTTGCATACAGCACTATCTTCATACAAACACGTCGCTCTTGGAAACTTTTGACTACCCAACTATCCAGTATCTGGCCTATTTGGCCTTTTGGCCTATTCTGGCCTATTCTGGCCTATTTGAATCGCTATGTAGATGTGTCAACCCTCCATTGTTTCAGTAATCGAGCGGGGTCATCCCTTACCCCCTCTCACTGAGTACCGACTTTTCTTGTATGAAAAGATACCAGCAAACGAGCTATCAGTATTCACAAAGGCCCCGCGTCATCCGCAGGCATTTGCTACCCAGTGTGGACCAGAACCTTAGTAATAATGTAGGTTAATAAGACATCACGCCTGTAATTCTCGAAGATGTAGACAGAGGAGTGACGAATTAATACTGTCCAATAAATCTGATATTGTTATCTAAGAGGCGGTGAGCCTGTTGCCATACACCCGGCACATATCTACAATTCGAATGAAAGAAGGAAAGGTTTACTGGCAGAGAATGCTTTTAGCATTATGTCCGCCTTTTTATTCTTTACTATTTTTGTAAGGTGTAAATAAAGAATAAATAAATAAATAAATCCGAGCCACTACTAGAAAATGTAAATATGAAAAATTTAGTAGTGGCCGACCCGAGAATTGAACCTAGGACCTCCCTATTGGCACGCACTTGCTAGCAACACTACCAACGAGGCAATCTTTAATAATATAAAATCGTAAAACGACAAATCCCAAGCAGTGCTCCTTAATAATCACGATCTTCATCAGCCTATTCCCGCCCACTCCTGGACACACGCCTCGCCAATAGCACTCCACTGAGTTCGATCTTCATATCTTCGCTTAACATAAGCAAAACTTCAAAGAATTCAGCACCATTCGAGTCATGAGACAAGGATTCTATGACTTCGAAATGTTCTGACTGTACCTTTGTATGACGGATTTTTGCCCACAATCCCCACGCTGGGCAAGCGGGTTGAGGATCGCAGGACAGGAACAGAGAAGCTCTTTGGGAAAAGCCTATGTTCAGCGGCGACCAGACTGAGGCAGGCTTATGATGTGAAAAATATTCTAATCCATATTGATCTATGATTATCTACTGGCTAAATCGAAAAGCCCTAACAGGCGTAATACCGCACACGAATATTAGTGGCTCATATGACATTTTACTCCCCGAGGTCGTTAGACGTAGAATAAACACACGCCCATTGCAGTACTAATACGGCAGGCAATGTGTTTACACAATATTTGTGCTGTGTCCGAATATGGAATCTCTGTATGGGGTTTACAATACACCATCAATGTTCGTTATTTCATGTGTCAATTAAATTAACCGGTCAATCAATCAAATCAATCAAATAATATCATCAACTTTTTACAGTATTTTTAAAAGTATCGTTTTTCAAGCCTTTATTATTTTATTACACAGAAAATAACTATATTTCTTACTGACAAATAAATACTTAAAAAATTATAGATATTAATATTACCAACAAATTTCGCTAGAAATACTCATTAGTAACGAAAGTCAACATGACGAAACTTCTCGACGCAGTATATAAGTGGAGTTAAGTGACCCGTAATAAAATGTACTATGAAATGATGTTATAAAACATTAAACATTTTCATATAAATACTGTGAGGAAAGTAAATTTCATAAAGTTTTAAAACATATAGGTACATACTTGACAAATAATTAAGACAGCAATTATGGTCCTAACACTTATACCTTAATAATGAATAAGATCCTAACGTACTTATAAATTTGTTTATTGCTATGTGCATTTAATTATCCATTTAGAGCATACTAAGTTTCGTGTCAACCGTTAAGATAACAATTTTAAAGATAAAACAATAACTATCACTAAACACTTACATTCTCTTAAAAGTAAACCACATTTTTGGAAATACTTTGTTTCTTAATATCACTGAAGATCCAACTTCTTAACATCTCCAACTCATTGCCTTTATGTGTAACATCACTTGACACCAGGAACATGGTGAATGGGTACATCAATTTACGATTACAGAACATATTTCCATATGAGTCGGTTCCAGGTCCATTAGCTGCAAATTTCTTGTAATCCATTATGATGGTGTCGATTGATTTCTATATGACCCGATGAGAGAATTGATTTCTGAAGCTAATTGTAATGTAACACATATTCCATAGTATTCCGAACGATGACAATCACTATACAACTCCCCACTCACACAAGGAACGGCTGCTTGCCGTAATTTACCCCCACAGAACACTTAGCACATTGTTTTCGGACTGTCTATAGTTGTATTCACGTCTTGAGCACTCCGTTGGCAATATTCATTATTCATTAAACGCTCGCGATTGTAATTAAAACACAGAGCTTAAGCTAGCAGTCTGTCCGCGACAGCGCCCCAGTCAGCACTGGTGGACTAAATGAGAAAGATTTCTCCTATTTCTTCCCATTCGAGAGAGAATATAAAACTCTTTTTCGCCTTTTTTACTTCCAACTTCGTCTTAATATGCCACCCGCTCGGACCTTGGGGTACAGACGCGCAAATCTACCAGAAGTGTCCGGGCACCTGAATTTTGCATACGCGATAATGATCCCTTAACATAAAAAAGGCTGCAAGTGCTATTTTTATTTATTATTATTGTTTATATTTAAACATGATTTTTACAACTGTTTCGAACCCTGATATTTTAACTTAGGCCAACAAAATATAGGGAGTAATAATTGAAGAGATTTAAAATAAATATGATATTTTTCAAGTGTGTTACTAAACAAGGACTCACATATAATAAACATGTTTAGTATGCATATAACATTTTATGCTACGAACAGCATCGTTTGAGCCCCAAATGTTCGAAATGTCCAAAACAAAATGGACATAAATACGTCAATTCTATCATTAGTATTTGTTAACAAAAATATTCGTTTCCGATGGGTGCACTACGCGACGATTTATTCTTTTGATAATATAGTATATATCGTTCTACATTTTTAATAATTTTATAATATTTCATAGTTATTGACCAATACATGTACGAAACATATCTCCCAAGCGTTTAAAATCTATAAATTTAAGAACTTTAATTACAATGCTAGATGGATTAGTACCTAATTGTATTTATTTAAATCTCAAATTTATTCTGTCACGTTAATTATCCTATGCCCAATTCTACTTTAACGCGAATCTTTGGATGGGGTGGTTGTGTTAATCGCGGCCGCCCCCGGTCTTCGTTAGTCTAGAATTAATTCGTTGATAAGACGCCGCGCCTCCCGGCAGTACTGTCTCGAGACGTCAGGGCTGTCCCGCTGGAAAAACCAGGAAAATTGTTTTTCAGACTTACCACCATATTACAGAAGTATTAAACTCTTGAGCAACATATTAAAGAATCAGCTAGATGTTAAGGTCATTCCATCCACTGTTACCGTACATTTTTTAGAAGCCCTGCGGCAAACCGACCTTTTTGTACATATTTTTATTTTTATTCTATTTTAATTTCGAAATTCTATGACATATATTCGTCTGTTGTTTTGTCATAGTCAAAAATGTAACGTGGCAAATTCTACAAATAAAATCCAAATTATTCTCCTGGCTATTTTTCACGTGCTTTTCCCTCTGTTCTCCCAGTCGTCCTCTTCAAGCCCTATCCAATATCGTACAATATCTATTGGACCCCTAAGAAAATTTAATTAATGGGTACTACTCATATCGCATACAGAAATCGTCAGACTCGAATATTAATTTAGGCTTCACTAGAGTAGTCAAAATTGGTACAGTTGTAGGTGCTCATGTCTTCTGAAGTTAGAATTAAATCAAAGTGAAAGATTACATATGTGTAGAAGACTATTGTTTTGGACCCTTTCATTCGTGTAAAGTTTATTAGTAGGTACCTCTAGATATAAGATTACGGATGGACGTAATATGCCATTTGTAGCCTATATCTGGGATTTTCTTAAATAATAAGGAAAAAACAGGTGTTATATAAAACAATTGGATTTTCCAGCAACACAACAACCCTGAATCCCGAGAACAAATTAAAAAGACAACCACAGGACCGCCCGGGGGACGGGGGAAATTACACCCCCACTCGCTGACCCTCTTTAATGAACATTGCATATATTTCTGTCTCCCTCACTCTTACCACCCTGTCAAAAAGCAGGATCATTTGTCCCTCTCTAATATATATTTGCTATGATACCTCATTGTAATCATGACTGCATTTTATACAAGTAAATATAAATGAGTTCCCGCTCGGAAGATAACTGCAAACGTGTCAAAGACTCTTGCCAAGTTTCTGTTCGTTAATCCTCGGAATAATTAATTTTCCCGATATTAACTGATTTGAACTTCCCCTCAAACTGACAGGCAATAATTTCACTGTGACACAAAATCCAGAGTGATATTATGAGAAACTCTCAACTTTCAACATTGAAACATTTCGTCAAGATTATATGACTGGTTCGTTGGATCGCCGATCAAGAGATTTTAGGTTCGAATCTCGGATAGAGCGCTATTGGATTTTTCTAATTTAGGCTTTCTAATTGTGACACACAGTTAGTTATGCACACTCTACAAATAGTGTGCATAAGTGCTCGGTGTATAACACTAGGCTCACCCTCTATTCCATAGTGGTACGTAAACGGAACCGGTGAAACGTGGGCTTGTACCTATCACACTCCTCTGTCTACCTCTTCAGGGACGTGATGTTACGTTTATATAATTATTTGACACAAAACTTTACTGAGCCGATTTCTGTAGTCAGGATATGTCACTCGGTACTATACTTAACCAAATCCCAAGTCATTGGTCAAAATCACAATGGTACCGTACAATTTTAATTCTAAAAAGTCACTAACCTTGCTTAGTACTAAATTAATTACAATCCGCACCATCTCTTACAAACTTTTTCGACAGCACGTTCATCGTTTTGTAATGTCAAAAAACAAACAACGTAGCATTTGCTGCGTGAATTATTTTATAATTCTTCAAGTCAAACGTTAATGATACGAAATAACGAGTTCAACATTCAACAACTGAAAGGCTGTACATGAGAAATGACCCTAATAATAACATGTTACAAGCCAGTGGCAACACATATTGTAACATTACATTTTTCATTACATTTTTCTCTGCCCTCCTCGGAACGTAGCCAAAGCCGTGTACATTACATAGTTTCTTATAAACGCACTATAATAAGTGCTTGTTACTAACATCGAGGTAATTTCTCATATTAAACTTTTTGTAACCCCGCAAGGTGTGAACAAAATTGCAACGCCGAGAGTCAAATACACATTACTGGATATTAAACTTTCTAATTTTACTCGTAATCATTTGTAATTTTCTTAACACCGAATACAGGATACTTAGTCTCGATCAACGCGCTTTTTAAAATAAGGCAACAATAGGTATTATGGTTATTTATATTGAGGCAATAAATATCGGAGTTTTTATATTTCGATATACTGTAACGTGGGTAATGTAATGTACGAGTACATCATATTCGCGTCCCTGATTATAACTGAATATTAATGTAAAAAAAGTTAAGTAATGACCTCAATAACTAATAAGTCAATAAACAATGAACAAGTTATATTATACTCATAATTATTGGTCACATTATTCAAAACGTGTGGCTAACCGATCAAATGTGAATCAGGACTTGTCCCCACAGATTAAATCTCCTGGAAACTCTATCTTGGATCTCACTTTGTAACTTGATAATAAATATCGCAAAGGAAGTATAAACGATATCAAAAAATATTAGAATGTTGATGCGAAACGTACAATTGTATAAATTAGCAATAACTTGTGAATTTCTATTCATAACAACAACTGTTCGTGTTAATATATTTTGCGACTGGTATACTCGTCATTATACGAGTACCTGTGTACCTTCCAGTAAGACTTTCTATTTCGCTTATTTCGTATACATTTTTTTCTAATACATACTTTATGATTTGTGTAATTGTACATATATAATGTTTTCCTTTTAGAAATATTGAGTCCTAGTATGTGGCTTTGAGTCTCAAGGTATGTTAATTTAATGTATAATGACACTTATTAGGGATTTGTTTACTTTCAAATTAAGATGCAACAACACACCATGTTTGCAGAACTGTCAAAATAAATGCATCGGTCGTCGAAATCTAGACAAGTTTTGACTCTACCATCTTCTAATATTATTTGGATATAAATCAAACTTCACACTAATTCACAGAAAGACTTTTACTTTACATGAAGTATAATACACTTATATCTTTTACAATAACTCTTCACATGGAAAAAATCTCTTTCGATTAGATATCTTACTCTATCGATTCGATATCTTACTCTACAAAAGTAGGCTCAATAAACAACAGTTTGACTTGATTCTCTTACATAATAATCTTATATAATAATCACCGATCTTATACATACATATAATTATATATAACCTAATGTATAGACGAAAATACTAAATGAGCACACACTAGGACGAACGGACCGAGCAGTCTCACACACACATACACCAGCGAATACAATTGACACGTATAGAAACGCAAATATCCAAACAAAGCTCGCAATAGAGCCCGGCGAGATGCAGTTTGCGGAAGGCTGCAGCACAGAACAAGGTATTGTTTACTAATATGGCTGCTAATTGACACGTCGGGAGCGCGCCGCGCGGGGCCGACAGTGCGGCGCCTAATAATGGCAGTGAAGACTTTATTACCACTGTTTCGTGGTGAGGGAAAAAGTTTTTTTTGTGTTTTTTTGCTGTTTACATATATTGAGCACTGATTAAGCTATTGCGCATTTATATAACTGTATGCCGATTTCTCAATACAAATGGTGATTTTTAGTATATAGGACATGTCAGAAGTGGTTACAAGTTGGCACAAGTTCTTTTAAATAAAGTATAGTATAAAGGTAAATATAAATGTAATACTAACATAGGTTAAGTTGTACTAACACACTAATATGAGAATGTTTGTCTTGAAATATATGATTATTATTATTATTAAAGAGAGTAGTGAAAATGGCTGCTATGACCCGTCTAGGACGCCTCAAATAGGACCGTAACATGGGACTATAAGCGTCAGTCTAGTCAATATAAGTTGTTACGCCGCCCTTAGTTTTCAATATTATGTCAACCATATGGTTTCGTCTAACTTTATGACCTAACTTAAATGATGGATAGATATGGACACAACGTAATAAAAATCTTTTATTAATAAATAGATTATTAACATTACTTTTATTAAAATTTCACACCAAGTCCCTCACGGGGTACACATAGACTACAGAGTAACTATAACAGTGATATAGAATAATTGTTTTACAAAATTTTGTCGTACTCCACTAAATATTCCCTTTGGATAAAAATCTCTTTGTGTTTTATTATCATATTGTATAACGCTGAACAAATTGTCCATCGCGTCGTCCGCCGAATAAGATGTACATACATCAAATTAATACCAACTCGGTATAAGCCGGCTATCTAAAAATGTAAGTAGGTACTCGTTAAAATACTTCATAATATATGTCGTATATATCTACAACGTTTCCTCACTCCTCCAATCCCCGAAGAGGTAGGTAGAGGAGTGCAGTACACTCCCACGTTTCATCAGTTACGTTTACGTCCCACTATGGAATAGGTGGTAAGCCTATTGTTATACATCGGGCACATATATAGACTCCAAAACCACTACTAGAAAATGTAAGTTAGAAAAATCAAGTAGGTCTCGAGCCGGGATTTTTTTTTAAATCGGGACATTTTGACACACGGCCATCTGATCCCAAGCGTCAAGAGAGCTTGTGGTATGGTAACCAGATGGCTGATAAACTACATATATACATGTAAATATATACTTAAAT
>DWFO01000925.1:0-17636 GCA_018246595.1 Mimoniades nurscia nurscia | reverse complement strand
CGGCCGCCGGGGCCTCGGGTACGATAGTGATGCCAATCGAAACTTGTTTGAATATAGCGGTACATTTGTACCCATAAAACATTTCTCAGGCAGTCGTCAGTGTTAATTTGCTGGTATTTCTTGAGTTTCCGACTCGCATCCGAATGTAGAATGTTGTACGTACACGGTATTCGACCCACGAACGTTTCCAACGCTTTGACTCCGACGGACCCTATCCCGGCGACGATGTGAATCCTTCAACCATCCTCGTCGTGGACAATTTCGACAAACACTAGTAGCATGCAAAATAGGACCGTAAAATAAAACACACTTGGGTAAAAAGCATACAATTTAATGTCATCAGTACGACATCATGCCAAAACATAAAAGCCATAACCGATACAATCTACTTGACGAGCTGCTATTATAGTAACATCGATATCATATTATGCTAACTTCAATAGAAAGTTAGATAAATAATAACATACATCTATAATTCGACCTCGCCGTTGTCGCGTCGAATACGTCTCCGAAAGTAAGATCACAGTTTGCAATGTTCCAGTGATGGTGGTCGTATAAAAAAATGCATTTTGGCACTTACAAGAGATTCAATGATGCGATCGACCGGGAGCCACGGCCCCGGCCTTCGCCGCGAGCGAGTAATGATAATATTCAACATGGAATGAACGGCAACTTAAATTTCATCAAACAAAATAGGAAACACCACAGAGTAATAGCCTTAGAGAATAAAATAATATCACATGAAATTTCAAAGTACACAAACGAATACGTACAATTAATAAACAAATATACAAACTATTACAATTATCAAATGTATAGTTATTAGTTATAATAATATTAATAAATAAAAACGAGAAATTGTAAACTAAACTAGAAATGCAATATAGGTATCTTAACAAACATGTAACCGAACCATGCATTACAATAAGGCACCTGGGCCGCGCCGCCCCTCACTAACCATGCGTAGACGGCCGCTGGCTGTCCGCCGCCGCAGGGAACACCTAGCGGACAAGTGCTACCCCGATTTACAAAACTATTCAACTGAACGCCGGCGGAGAACATTCCTTGACTGCCTCCCGGGTCGGGCGTCCGCGAGCGCCGTGGACACTCCGAAATATCCACCATGTTCAATTGAATGCGATTCCCGTGGAGCCAAACTCCCGCAATATAGCGCCACTCATTTAGTTCCCTATACGGTCTTTCTTTAAAAAAAAAACTCCCGACGCACGCCCACAAGGAATACCCGTTCTCAATCATCGCACCGCGAATTTAATGGACATATACTACTTTTCTTTTCGTACAACTTCAAGTTTTCGATATGAAACAGATATGATCGCGTTAACAGACTAAAAAAGCACAATAGTGAAGTGCATCGAGCGGCGCCCGGGGTCAAGTGCACGGTGGATTATAGTGGGCCGTTTGACCCCGGCGCCGAGTGCCGACCGGCTGCTCGTAACGCTAAGAGGCAGTGGGCTATCGTGTGGCATCAGTCCTCCGGGTCGGACACTTCCTCGGTACCCGAGTCCTCGTCGGAATACGAATCCTCCTGAAAGAAAATATTCCGCTTTTGGTTGTGCATCCAATCACTGCCACCAGACGTAGATACTGTATTATGCACTGCGCTCGCGGTACGTGTTTGCTGACGTTCCGAATGAGGGGGATGTCAAGAAAGAAATCATTGCACATAACGTATGTATACCGTACCTTCGTCTGATTTTGGATAAAGGCAAAATAAGCGCTCCTGGTTTTACAACAAAGCTTCAAACCTAACTACCATGCGGGATACGGACAAGCCGACAAGGTGAGGCTACGAGATGGCTGTAGAATTCACAAGTGTGTAAGCGAAATTGCATGCTTAAATATAAAAGATAACAATAGTCATAAGATATACCGAGTAAATGGGCAAGTCTTGGCAATTTTGTAACCGTTATTTACTGTAAGTAGCGTTATCTAAATGTAAGCTTTTGTTATTACGCGATAAATCGAGCACTGCTTAATTTCTTTCAATGAAGCATTATTGCAGTTTAATAATTATTACTAAAATAATGTTTAACAATTCATAAGTAAAAATGAAACCTGTTATTAATAAATGTAATGTTGATATTACCAAAAACTTGCCCCAGAATGATTGCTCCGAGAAAATCATTAAGATAATAAAGAACTGATGTGAGTGGAAATGTCAATGTTTTATCGAGTGTTCATATTTTGAGGGTGTTTCAGTGAAAGTGAAAAAGTTAGTCTAATAGATAGATAATGTATGTGGTAATCTAGTGTAATTTTAATTTTTTTTTGGTTTATTGACGACTCTTAAAATCGTTTAGCATAGGTTCACTAAACATTTAATGTCTATCAAAGAATAATAACTATTTCATAATAACACCAACTATAACAATAATTATTAGGTGTTCTGTATACAGGAATTGTATAAAATGAAATGTATCAAAATGTATGGATTGCACTTGTCAGTATTTGCTCCTCGATACTTTACACCGTTCATACCACCACTCTTTATATAATCCGATGTGATGGATCTGACTAAAATGTGATTCACATGACGGGGATAGACTAGTCATCACCGTCTTATGCCCCCACCATGCAGACATCCCACTTCATGTGACGCGGTGCCGTGCGTGTGCGTGTGCGCGTGCGTGTGCGCGTGTGCGTGCGTGTGCGTGTGTGCGCGTGCGCGCGCGCGCTCACCTCCTCCTCGTAGTCGTCGTCGTCGTCGTCGTCCAGCCCCTCGCCCGTGTACAGCAGCACGGCGCGCGACACCACGCGCTCGCGGATGTAGTGCCCGATCTCGAAGTCCGCCGTCAGCAGCGCCTGCCCGTGTGTCGTGTTCAACATGTTACAATATACACAGTAAACGAATGCACCGGCCGAAAATTATCAATCAGCAATGATACAAATGGTGCTGTATAAAACGTAACATCACGCCTTTAATCCCCGAAGAGATAGGCGGAGGAGTGTAGTATACTCCCATGTCTTACTATTTACGTTTGCATCCTATTATGGAATAGATGGTGAGATTAATGCCATACACTAGGCACATATCGAGACTCTGAACTGCTCCTACAAATTCTAAGTGCGAAAAACTTGTAGTGTCCAACCTGGGGTTAGAACCCAGAACATCTCTACTGGCAGCTGCATTTGCAACCAACACGACCAACGGGGTGATGTATAATTGTATAGATAGTAATAAAAAATATAATTGAATTCAATGTACATAATAACTCCAAAGGGTAAACAGAGGAGTGTAGCACTTCCACTTTTCAACTACATTATACATCCCATGTAATAGGGTGTCCAGCCCAGTAAAATAAACGTAATAAATGGAATTCCTTACATATATAACCTTACATATATATTGTAGATATGTATATTATTATTTTACACAAATTTTCTGATAATGAATATCACACTTTATCACATACCAAAGAATATCACAGTTTTGTAATAAATTGTGCATGAATGCCACCTTCATACATTCAAAATAGTAATTAGTTTTAACATATCATAAATCATTCCCTGTCATGAATGTGTGTTATCTTACCTGAATATCAGAGGCGAGAGTGGAGTTAGGATCTTCTGGCATATGCGGTGGGGAGAAGAAATTGAAGAATGAGTCAGCCTGCACCGACTTGGTGACTGTGCGCACAGAGCCACGGGACTTATGCTTTTGCTTCTTTTTTATTGTCTTCACTGTGATGTTCTTACCCTTCTTCCAGTTAATTTCACAGCCCTGTAGACATAATAAACATCATATTGATATATTTGATCAAAGTACAACTCATATAAATACTGAAACTAAGGGAGTCAATATCTTTAGCATTATATATCACATATTTATCCATGTATGTTTAAATAAATAAATTTCATTGTTGCATGTCAAGTCAATAATCAAAATGGACAAACTACTTTCATATAAAAATATTTATAGGTAACTTCTTACACACCCACTATCATTTTGTTACAGAAGTAAGCATGACTGAACCATTCAAAAAGGATTTATCTCATATATATATTTATTGAACCTACTAGAACCAAATGTGAAGTAGACAAATGGCAAACCAATAATCACTAGAATTTCAAAAAGGGGTACACACCCATCCATGAGATGACAAAAAATATATTTATTATGAGTGTGAAATGAGCTCTGGTTGTAGGTATTTTATCCTTAAGAAATAAACATATACCTTGCAGGAATAAATCTCAGGCCCTTCAAACTCCAATGGGTTCTCATCATCAGGCTTACACTTCATTGAATACTCCTTAGTGAGTACAGTGTTCGTGAAATAGTCATTAGGGGCAAAGTGAAATTCCAATGTGAAACCGATTGGGTCTTCATGCATTTGCACTGTTGAGAGAATAAATAAGAATTTAATTTCCTAATAGTAACATCATGTTTGCAATCCCCGAGTACACTCCCATGTTTCACCAGTTAAGTTTATCTTCCACTATGGAATAGGTGCTGAGCCTATTGCCATACACCAGGCACATTTTCAGACTCCAAGCCCGAGAATTGAACTCAGGACCTTCTGATCAGCAGTTGCCCTTGCAATGAACGGAACCAATGTGGCAGTTTCATATACTGCAGATTTCCATTTTATATACAACAAATAAATTTTGATATTATGCTGATTCACATATCTTATATTTTTCTTACTCACTAGAGTAAACTAAGATAAATCAAATTTTCTATATGCCAACCAACCTTTGATATCCTGTAAACATTTAAGAATGGGCTCATCGTGCTCCTGCATCATTTCACACAGCATGGACACATTTTTGAATATGGTGTACCAGAAATCGGGGATGCCCTTGACATTGGGGTCCATTGGTGGTCTGCAAGACAAAGTATACATTTGAAAACACATTTGACATAAGTCTGAAATAATAATAGGATTTTGAGGGCTCAGTTGGTGATGCATGTTAGAGATCAGTCAATGCTGTTCAGATCTTGGTGATAAGTAAGTCATCATTTTAATAGAATAATAGTTTATGAGTATATCAGATTTGAATCAAAGGTTCATTTTCAAATATTTTCTAATGTGGAAAATTTAACATACACTTCAGTTGACAGTACATCCACAGTTTACTTTACAATTTATAAAATTAGGCATGAAATATATAAATACAGTGAAAGTCAAAAGAGCACAAAGTTATTATAATTAAAATTAATAATAACTCGCCCATGGCTAAAAATATCTAAAACCAAAACACTTACTCTATAGCCTTAGGTTGCTCCTTACTCTTGTCGTCTCCATCGGTAATGGCGGCGCCCTGGACTGCCCTCGCCAGTTCTTCCTCCTCATTTTCATCACGCCACGGGTTCAAGCACTCACTATCTGTAGGTTCATACGCTCCATTCACTATTTGAGCGCGCTGCAAATAGGGAAGCACGTTAATAAGGTATTATCTTATTATCAAGCTATAAAACATTACACAATAATGCTTCAGTTGGTGATGCATGTTAAAAAAATCAATCATGATCTTCAGAAAATGGTGTGAGGATATCATCATTTGGTTCGCCAGATATAAAATAACAATAGTATGAAGGACCCTAATGTCCGATTACATGATCCACATACTTCTTAAAATTTTAAAATGTAGGTAGATACTGTTCTTCTTTTCTAGGAAATATTTAATGATAAGGAATACTCGAGAGGTAGCATTTGGTCAGTCCATTCCAGGAGACACCAGTATATTTGAAATAAATAACCACAGCTACCAAAACGCGCTACATCCTGAACGTTTTATTTTTCTTTTACGGTCGTGTAAACAATTCGCTCGGTACCATTAAACGATTCCCTAAGCTGACTCAGATTAATGATGACATGGCCAGATATAAACCAACCTTTTCGAACAGCGGCCTATACAGTTTCTCGTACTTGCACTCGAGCGCGTGGACTTCCGAGTAGAACTTGGCCTCGATGTCGACGAATTCCTTCTGAAGTGATCGCAACGCACGGATGCGCTTACGAACGTTCGGCGGTAGAGACGCCATCGCCTCGGCGTGGATGCGATTTGTGATTGCAGCTAGCATTTCGTTACGGGTGATGCCGCTGTAGGGTAAAAACATAAATGATCAATACGTATGACATAAATAAGTCTGTCCATATTTATAAACCCTACCGAGAATTCAATCTTCAATTTTTACTAAAAAGGACGTCCATGTATATGCCAAAAAGTCCAGTTAAAATATAAAAATATATATATTTCATTTGCCACTATCCCATACCGCCTATCTATTAAATTCCATAAAAAAACTGGTGCCATTTTAACCTTTGTTGCGTCGTTGGATAAGAATTCTATTATTCTTGACTGGTAATAATAAGTGTTTGCAACTCCGTGTCCATAGCAACGAAATCCACAGATCCATTCCTTTGTCTTCCACGTCATACATCTTTATGATGCTGAGCTAAATAAAAATGGATTTTAACTGACGAGCAGCTATCACTAAGTATTTTCGCGGTTGCCCTCATAAACTATTTAGAACGGCAGTCAATTAAAATCAGCTCGCATGCTTTCCTATGTTATGATTATTTCTATAAATATTACGTAAATAATTCTACCTACCACAGACCTCGTCTGTTATCCGTTAATATTTAACTGTACCACTAGGATGAATAAGGTGCAGGCCAGGCAATGATCTCAATAGGTACATCAGTTATCACCAAAAAGCCATGTGACATGAACAGGCAAACTTTAAAAATAAATCATCTTTGATGCAATATAACCCAATATAGCTTATCACTGTAGTCTGTAGTATTGAATAAGTGTTCAGAACAAGAGGGAAGTATGCTTACATATGTATATGATACTCCGTCTCTGTTTATTAATAAAACTAAAGTAATTATTTCTGTTAAATTATTTTGAGCACAGAAGTTCCTTATATATACCAATTGTTGCTGATTATTATCACTAACGGCGAATAGAATGTTTTTGGATATGCGACCGAATACTTATTTACTGTTAATGCTATAGTGGAATTGCATCGTTCAGCAAGCACCACGTTCAAATCCGATAAAATAAATGCATGAAAAAGAAAGATTCTATTTTGTTGAATTGCTCATGTTTCAGGACGATTTTTTCGACAGTGGGCTTTGCATTTGTTACCTTATGCCACAATTAGTCGTCAATTAGAAAACAATTTGTATGTAAACTTAATTTTGTCTGGCAATAGCCCCAGCTACGTTTCGGTCGATAATAACATACCCGGTACCAAGTAGCGTGTGTTGTCTGTAGTCTTTTGTAATTCGGATCAATTCATGCGAGGCAGTTATATTACCACGAACTTCGTACAAGACGTAGACGAGTTCTTTGTTAGATGTCAAGTCGCAAAGTCATCATCGAACACTTAGTTTTTATATCTGACTGCCAAATTTGTTACAGGTAATTTAGAATCTATAAAGCGTATTAATTAAAAGATTTTATATTTATAATATTTTAAAATTTGTAGTATCATCACGCCGGTAATCCCCGAAGAGGTAGAAACAGAAGTGGAGTATACTCCCACAATCGATTACATAGATGTTATGTATTAGGGATAACATTAATTGAAATGTGTCATCACACAAATATGATAGTAAATTTTAAAGATAAAAACAACTTTTCCCAACGTCATACATATGTTCACGCCAAGTCCCTCATGGGGTACGCTGAGTGAAATATAAATAAGTAATAAAGTATAAACAATAAAAATAATAAATAATGTAACGTCATCGTAATCATACTCCTAATGAACTACTTTTAAAATACCACACCTTTTATGCTTAAATATACATACGATTAACTGAATGTTTGAAAAACGGTTTGAATTTATAAGCATAATAAGTAACCATATGATTTTACAGATCGTGACTAAAAAGTCGAATATGTCGAAGTAGCTCAACTCGTGAATGCACGCACCGTTTTTTAACCGTTACGGTGCATTCATCCAATGAGTTGCTTAGCACAGGATATATACACGGGCGGTTGGCTTAAAAAAAGTTCAAGACGCCCATCCACAAGCACGAAGAACTAATGCCGGCAAGTAGAGCGTGAAATGAGTCACAGGTTCGATGACCCGTAATATCCGCGGTACGTAGACATACGTACGGCAAAAAATATAGACAGAGATGTCTATATTTCTAGGCATTATCAACGGACGCCTTAATTGAACCTTGATAAGTAATAGAAAGTAACAGACAAAAGTAAAAAATGCCTATTTCTCTATACATCTTAGGTCCCTTCCATACATAGATCTTGGAAATGCAAATTAGTGATTGACCATCACTATTATTAAGCATGCAATATCATGGACAAGTTTATTCGTTCCATTGTTGGAAAATGCTATTTTATAATGCGAAAGATTAACATCATAGTCTTACCATACCGAAATGAACTGGTGAATGTCATTTCTAGATCGTGATGACACTCAACTAAATTTACTGTAGTTAATTTGTTTCATTACCATTAATTTAACTGTCAACTGGCCTACAAGATAATTCCATGAACTACAATTAAAAGTTAAAATTGTTAACAATACATGTGTCAGAAATACAGTCCTTATTAATTTAGCATGAAAATGTAATGTTGGAGTGAAAATGTGAAAAAAAGGAGATGTGATTTAAAAGTGTAAATAAGGAAAGTAATACCAGGTCTTAAAGAGAAACTTTGATGATCTCATATGGAACTCATATTCATAACCACGGATGACCAGTACAGTGCAAATTTGCGAATTTTGTAGGTGCATATGATCCCATGTATGCATTAAAAAGAAACTATAAAAATAAACCCATAACTACAGGTGATTGTTGAAAATCATTAAAAAAATATATGTTTGACTATGAACCATATATATGATCAATGATCTATTTTTGTATATGTGTATGTTACAACGTAACATCACGCCTGTCATCCCCGAAAAGGTAGGCAGAGGAATGTAGAACACTCCCATGTTTCACCAGTTATGTTTTATGACCCACGATGGAATAGGTGGTGAGTCATACACAAAGGGCACATATCCAGACTCCAAACCATTACTAGAAAATGTAATTAAAAAAATTTTGTAGTGCCCGATCCGGTAATCGAACCCAAGGCCTCCCGTTGGTCAGTTGCACTTCCAACCAACACAACCAATGAGGCAGTCAAATGTTATATATGAGCTATATTTTTTTGTATTTGTGTAGAATAATTGTGAGGCAGATCACACAAATTATAATTAACAAATTTGCCAGGACATTTAAAAAAGAAAAAGAAGTGTTTCTGTGTAAAACATAGCTTTTAGTAATAAACACTTCCTGGCTGGCAAACTCTATGTAGAGCTGTGTTAGATACACAATAAATAATGCATAGTGTAAGTAATCTAGTCAGTCCAATAATGTTGCAAAGAACAGCCATATCGACATTTCATCCTGGGGAACATCTCAGACAATTACATCTATGAAATCTGATTTCACATGTATGTGCTAGTGGACTCCTTCATTCAGATTTTCTTTAAACCCTACAATGTATGTAATTGGCAGTAAGCACTTTATAATCAGCTCATTTTCCCTCTCTTATAGCTTCTGTGAACTTTAATGGCTTTCTTATTGTGTCAAATGTCAAAAACCTGGTATCATACTGGATCAACACCTGTCACAGACTATAGACGTAAATGATGTGAGGCAAAAGATCGCTTTTATATCTTACATACTGTAAATTATCTACAAAATACCTTACTGTGAAAAAAACTAAAGTCTAGCCCAGATACATACTAGTCTAGTCTATATTATACTCCTGTTATTTGGATGTGCTACTGAGTGCACCTTGAGTGGTTGCAAAATGAATCTATTCACTTAATTTTTTGTTTCGATAAATTCTACAGAATATCTGCTTAAACTAACTCATTGGTAGTGTTAGTTGCAAGTTTGGACTACCAATTGAGGAGTCCTGGGTTCAAATTCTAGGTAGGTAACTATTGGATTCTTTTAACATTTTCTAGAAGTGGCTCGGAGTCTGGAAAGATGTCTGGTGTATGGTAATAGGCTCACCACCTATTCCATAGTGGGACGTCAATGTAACGAGCAGAACATGGGACTGTGCTACACTCCTCTGGTTACCTCTTTGGGGATTACAGGTGTGATGTTGCATTATCATCAACTTTTTTACTCTTTCACAGTTCATATGTTTATTTCATATATGTATACACAAGGCTGGCTTTCTTAAACGATTTTTTTACTTTAGAATAACTAATTCCATTGAAAAACTTTCAATGTCCATTTCCCTCTGTTATCTCTGAGTGTACATATACAATATAAAAAAATGTGCTGTTTGGTAAGGAACTCAAATAAAAATATGGTTCTAAGCAGAATAATAATTATTGTGGTTTGCTGTTTTTATTAACTGCATCATGATGCATTTTCAGGTGCATAATAATGCAATTATGCAATATATGGTATATATGCTAGTGTTCAATCAAAATCTGGTATATTCACAATATATTGCGAAAAAAACAGAAATATCAGGAAAAAAATGAACTTCATTCCATAATTCAATTAAATACACAACACAAATTACATGTAGAATAGGAAAAATCTCAATTTCATCTGCATGGTTTAAATTTTTCCTTTCCTTTTTTAGCCGGCTAATAAAATAAATAATCTTCCGAGTAATTTCCATGACGTGAGAATTAATTTTGAGGTTACCGCACATTGCCATGTGGATGTGCTCCTTGCGATACATGCATCAACAATTTTTTACTTGTTTTAAAATGTTTCAGGCACGTGTCACATATATTTCAGCAACAGCCATAAACAGAGTTAGGACAGTGTGTTTATTTTAAATTTTAAATCAAATTGATAAATAAATACCTCATAGTGAGATGTTGAGCCAGTTCGCCTCCACCAATCACTTCTTCCTCTTCACCAGATTCCACTTCCGATGTAGCATCACCGGCACGCTCAACAGAACCCATTACGAACTATAACAAAGAAATAGTTTTCTTGACCATATTCGCGCCACGTTGGTTTCACCTACCGGCTTCCAAATGGCATTCGACTAGTTCGAACTACAAACACGAAGTCAAGAAAATCACTTTAACACATGAACCTGGTTTGAAACGGAAACTATAGCACTTATTTCACTATATTTTTTTCTAAAACATAATGCGCAGTACGTTAGACATTTTCGGTTGCCGACCACATGGTCACTAATTATAGCTACATATTTAAGAGTTTAATGCCTATTATTTTTAATTGAACTACTATTAACTGTACAAATAAGTAATTGAATACTTTCAATTACAAATTTCTAATATATTTTACGAGATATATAAAATTTTAGACATACCTTTCAGCCGACAAGAATTGTATGAAAAGTAAGATGGCGGCGAATTACAAGTCGGCAAGCGAATGATTAAAATTTTCTAGCGCGGCGGTATGCAAACTGGCAACAGCTTTTCCGGAGTTTTTAATTGCCACAGAAAAAAATAAAAATAAAATAATTTCATACAAGGAATGGTATTTACTTAATACTCTATATTATTAACTATTGCTTGAATACATTATACATTATTTTCGTATTTATTACAAATTTGAATATTCACTCAAATTTTATAAACATAACCTTTACCTCGCCGAATATTGACGTAATCATTAATTATTAAATTATTTTTGTTTTTTTATTAAAATAAATGTATCCGATGTATTTAACATCTCATTAACATAACATTATTCTGACTTTATGACTGCATGAAACAATCTCATTATTTATATAATGAAATAAATATGTTTAAATTAGATTACATTTTTCGAAAGTATGCTAAAATATATAAATGCAAGTCTGGTGTGATTTAAATTGTAATGAATTATGAACGTCACACGGTGATATACTGATTGATATAACTAAATTGGAAAAAATAAACTGAAAAAGTTAGTGATAATTAACTTAAGTCACTGTCAGTATCAATCTATCAATACAAATGTGGTATGGAGAATGGAGGTTACAAGTACCTCTACCTAGCTTGCATGCATAGAATGATAGAATATGGTGGTCAGTTTATCTAGGTAGCAACGCCACACGTTATGAATAAATAGAAAAAAAGAAGTTCCTTAATTTATTTCCTAAAACATCATTAACACTTTTATTTTGTACAAATAATATCCTGTTAGATGAATAATAATTTTTTCTATTGTTTTTGGAACACTTATGTAACTATAGAAGCTATTACATTTTCCTAAATGTAGATCAAGTTACAAAACGTAAAATAAATGTAAATTGTCAAATGTCATTGTCAAGCAGGTACAGGTAAGGTAGTACGTCTACCCGTAGTACAGATTTGAAACGTATCAATAAGTTCTACGATTTTAAAGATGAATTTTAAATAAAAAATAGTATTAAAGTGAGATGCATTGGAAAACTGTAATTATAAGACAAAATTGAGTCCATGATAATGCCACCAACGGTACAAAACAGCGAAGCGGACCGCGAGAAGCGTCCGCAAAGAACAGGAGAGAGGAGGTTAGTTTTGTTTATGTCATGCATTTACAACAATATTACATGTACCTCACGAACTTTCATAACGTTTCAGATCGGAATTGGTGACTCGAGTGAAATTTTGCAATACTTTACCCGATATTCCTTTCGATTTAAAGTTTATTACGTATCCGTTTCCATCAACGCGATTCATTCAATACAATCCAACGTCTTTGGAGAAGAATTATCGTTATGAAGTTTTGACGGAGCACGATTTGGGTGTGCATATAGATTTGATAAACCGAGATATATATCAGGGTGATGGTAATGCTTTGTTGGACGCAGCGGACGAGAAGTTGCTTGAAGACGATGTTCTCACGCCTCAAGACTCGAAGCGTTCGCGCCATCACGCCAAAAATGTTTCTTGGTTGCGTCGTTCTGAGTATATCTCCACAGAGCAGACTAGATTCCAGCCCCAGACTATGGAAAAGGTTATTGATTATATTATTTTACATTTTGGGTATTTTCGAAAGCTTCTTTCACAAATAGCCTGTAGAATTATTTATGAGTGATGGTGAGTGGTCATAATTATCTACAGACACTAGAATGACTGTCTGTGGCTTGTTACCTCTGAAGGCTATTTTGAAAAGTATTCATTATTGTGAATTTGTACTATTAATGTTAAATTTTGAACACAAATTGTGTGGTAATGAACAAATTGCTCATTAAATTGTTTTTTTTGTCACATTATAGGTTGAGGCCAAAGTGGGTTACAACGTTAAAAAGATATTCAGTGAGGAGACACTTTACATGGATAGAGAAAGCCAGATAAAAGCTATTGAGAAAACATTTGACGATAACAAGAAACCTATTGAAAAACACTACAGCAAACCTGGAGTCACCCCGGTGGAGGTGATGTCTGTGTTTCCAGATTTCGATATGTGGAAGTATCCATGTGCACAGGTCATATTTGACACAGACCCTGCACCAGCCGATAAAAATATTGCCGGCCAGATTGAAGCCATGTCTCAAGCTATGATTCGGTAAGTAATTTTGACTTCCTTACCCTTGTATAATTAATCTCTTTTTTTGATTTTACTTATGTTTGTTTGCCAAATTAAATCAGCCAATCAGGAAATGGTACTACATGATGGTACATTAATGATAATGTTTTGGAAGAACTTCACAAACAATCATTTGATTATCTATTTGATAGAACCTTTGCTACATTATTTGGGTGACTAATAAACATATAAATGAATTTCTAACCACATATTTATATACATTATTGTTAACTACAGATAAAGTTCTCACACCCATCACATTGGTATTTGTTCTGCTTGGAAATGAACCTGCAATTCCCACAGCAATCTGGTTTACAATGTTTCACCAATGTTCAATCATTGGCAATTCTATTAGCAATTTGTTAAGAGAAACTCAACATAGCTGGAATTGAGTAGTGGGACAATAGGAATAACTTTCATACAAATATCATCACTAGGTCCTCAGTCTGAGGGACATATTTCATTTAAAATAGTCAAGTCATTTACAAATGACTTGACTATTTTAAAAGACTATTTTAAAAGTTATACATAACTTACTGGAATTAAAATATATGGTTGTAACTTTGCAGTATTATATGGTGTTTAATTTTTTTTAAGAAAGAGCTATAATGGAAGGTGAACCAAAATCATTATCATCAGCCTATTCTTCCTCTTATAACATCCTGCATCCCAACACGGGGTCAGGGAATGTATTCTTACTTTGTGCCGACATAGGGACTAAAATATTAAACATAAATATATCTTATACAATTGTTTTCCATTTATCAATTACAGTGGTGTGATGGATGAAAGTGGAGAACAGTTTGTTGCCTACTGTCTTCCTACAGAGGAAACGATTCAGAAGCGGCGACGTGATATCACAGAAAGCATACCCTATTTAGATGGGGATACCTATGAGTATAAAATGGCTCGGGAATACAATTGGAATGTCAAGAGTAAAGCATCTAAGGGTTATGAGGAGAATTATTTCTTGGTAAGTGAGAACATTTAGGGTTTTCCACTTATATGTTTGTAAGGTTTGTGAGAAAATGTTAAATTGCAGTGTCAAAAAAATGTAAATAACAGCATCTTCGACATGTCGTGAGGAAAAATCTGTAATCAACATCTAAAAATAGGAATTAGGTACATCCTTTCCTTGTATCACCTAGTTTAGGCTGTTATACAAGAATAAGATGAAACTGAATAAATTGCAGGTTGTCAGAAATCACTGTGTGTACTATAATGAGTTGGAGACACGGGTGCGGCTATCAAAACGCCGCGCGCGAGCTGGCGTCGCTGCTCAAGCGCTCACTCGGCTAGTAGTAACCCATAGACCACTCAGTGCCGCTGAACACAGGATGCTTAGGCTACGTGAGAAGCAGCTGGAACCTGCACAGGTAACTTTTGTACCTAATGAAGGCCATCCAACCGACAGTATTTACATAGCTGTGTGTTGTGCATAATTTAACATAAATGAGCTCAGGGTGTTTAGGATGCTTCCCACATGGGTATGCACGCTGAAGACTACAGAGCTCAAGTTTTCGCGCTGTCCACACTGCCGCCTGTAAGCAGCTAGGGCATCTATATAGTGCCTAGACAGGCCGCAGTTATCATGATCTGTCAAATCTACGTAGGACAAAGTAGTTGAGTGCTGTTTCAACTATTGCAACAGTTAAACTTTAATTCATCAACACTATTTCTTCTTAGTAGGAGTGTGTTGATGTCTCAGATTGTAACATTAAGTTATGTTACAGTGGAGTACATATCAATAGAATTCAGAGTACCTGATTTTGTAGATAATTCCTGAATAGAGGACCTTTAATATGATAGTGTTGCAATTCTTGACATTCAACATCAAATATTTCAGGAAGAGGATGAAGAAGAAGAAGACGATGAGGATGACGACGATGGAGAAGACAAAATAGATCAGAATGGAGAAAAAGAGAGGTACATAGAGTTGTTTCTGACATGTGTTTGTTTTGTTTAGTTTACCATGTATTTAAAGAGGAATGTGCATGTCCTTTTCCACTAAAAGTAATAAATATTGCAGGTCTGCATCCCATTCTAGATCTGCGTCTAAGTCTCCTCCGGGTTCAGAGAGATCGAAGGGGTCGCACAGGTCTCGGTCGGGATCCGGCGACCGGTCAAGGTCTAGGTCTAAGTCCAGGTCCAAGTCTCGATCGAGGTCAAAGTCTAAGTCAAGGAGTCGCTCGCGGTCCGGTTCCGGATCGAGAAAGTCCAAAAGTCGATCACCGTCTGCACACTCAGCAAGGTATCAGTGGTTTGATGGTTACATTATTATTATTCTTTTGATATGTATATTGTATTCAATTATATTTAATTGATTTCATTGTAAAAACTAAACAATGCATTAAACTATGTTTGATTGCTTTTTAAAATTTGGATTAAACCTCCCATTTTAACAGACATTTTAACAGAAATTACGTAAAATTCATACTTTGTTAGTCATAGACTTTTTTTTATATATGTCCATGTTTACTGCCTCGTTGGTCGTGTTGGTTGCAAATGCGACTGCCGAACGGGAGGTTCTGGTTTCGATTCCCGGGTCGGGCACCACTAAATTTTCTAATTAAGATTTTCTAATGGTGGTTCGAAGTCTGGATATGTGCCCGGTGTATGGCAATAAGCTCACCGCCTATTCCTTACTGGGACATAAATGTAACTAGTGAAACGTGGGAGTGTTGTACATTCCTCTGCCTACTTCCTCAGGGATGACAGGCGTGATGTTACGTTCCATGGTTCAAAAGTGTTAGGCACAATGATTAATACATTTTATTCCAGTTCCAGTAATTGTGAATGTTTCAATGGCCATTGTTAACCTATTTTAATCTTCATGGATATTGAGAAGAATTACTGAGATGGTACCACCACCATCATCTTTTTTTGGAGAGTGTTAATATACGGGTTTTTTTTCAATGGGTACCCAATTTTTTTTTATTATATTCTAGACATAAATTCTAGACAGAGACGGCTCGTGTAAGGTCTCATTGGGGGTTCACAAAGAAAAAAAAATTACATTTACTAAATCAATAAATAAATAAAGTAAATTTTTCACATAACCTCACTCGTTCACATAACCTAATGTCACATAACCACGGCGTTTTATCGTATTGTTCATTTTTTAAAACGCGAGTGTATGTTTTTGATATAAATCAATTACAGGCCAAAAACTCGATAATAGCGTTCTCGATGGCCGGGGTAATCACAACATGACTTCCTCGTGATGATGCATGTGCCGGCGTAGTGAACTGTCTAAAATCTAACAACGTTTGGTTAGCTGCTAAAATCGTCCTCGTGTTAGGTTGAGTTAACTCCCTGTCTTTGAAAACGCGGTAAAGAGTCATTTTCGTAAAGTCTTTGCACACCAAGTACACTTTCACCACTTAAAATGTAACACCGTAACATCTCATAATATTCGCGGTTCGTATAACTTATTGGATGTTGTGCTGCCATTTTTATTCATAAAAAATAGTAAACGCGTTGGAAATTCGATTGCGGTCTAGTGGCGGGCGGCGGTTGCGCATCTCAGGTGTCTGCGGGGGCGAGAGGGAAAGGGGTTGTGCGAAATTACGCGAGCGCTAGACGAATGATTACCGATCTCTCCTTAGTGCTTTACTTAGTTTTTATATTTGTGTGCGGGCGCGACAGTAATTATGTAAGACATTTTTTGTAGTTGAACTCATGTCCATGAGTTCTGTATTTAAGGGGATAGAATGCTTCAATGTACCTTTTTTTTCTTTTTAATTTCATAAATCGGTTGTTCTACCGCTTCTGAACCATCTGTGCTGAATTTAGGTACTGTTTGACAAAACACCCTAATTATTAATGTCTTTGTAAAAAAATACCCCATGCATAATTTTATTCTTAATCTCTGTCCAGATCTCACTCAGGTTCAGCGAGATCCCGTTCTGGGTCTCGAGCATCTTCCCGGGCATCTTCAAGGGCCAGCTCTAAAAGTGACAAAGGATCTCGAGTTAGTTCCCCTAGCGGAAGGGCTTCTAGAACTTCCAGGGCCAGTTCCAGGGCTAGTGATAAGGTAGAGATATTTTATAATTTGTTTTTAACCCTTATGTGAGTGACAAATAAAACACCTTTATCAGAGTGACGAGGTACCCGGGTACCTTCATACAGTTT
>DWFO01000924.1:0-17640 GCA_018246595.1 Mimoniades nurscia nurscia | reverse complement strand
ATATAAGTCTGAAAACTTTTTCAATTTCAATGATTTCTGTCGTACCGTATCGACGTGGCATTTTATAGTTTTGTCTCCGCGATTATTGTTGCTTTTGTCTTGCTTACGTAGCGTTACAATTTTTGGCGTTAGTGTCGATAATGCGTCAATGTACGTTAGTTTGTTTTCATCGTCGCGACTAGAAATTAGTGACGTATTGCTTTCGTCACTATCTGATGATGCAACATTGACGTAATGAACTTCGTACACAGCGATAGCGTACTGGTGGCGTGATAATCGCAATGTGTGTATTCCGCCCTTAACTGTAATACCGATCGAATGATATCGAAGCTTAAACATTGAGTAATTTCAACGAATTTTTATTTTAGAAAAAAAAAATGGTCAGTCGCATTTGGATTGCTCTGCGGTCGCACATTGATTATGATTGATATTGTTCGCTTGTATCGCCTTCACATCAATTGTAAAAATGTTCCAAAATTTTGTAATAATATATGTCTAGTTAAAACATAAAACTTTGATTTTATTGTTTGGTACATGTCAACAGTGGTTATCGAAATGAAACTGCAACAAGGTGCGTTTATAATTTTTATTGTAAAATTACATAAAAGTACATGGAAACTAACAGGTCTCGCCCCCGGCTGTCCCGCGCCGCGCGTGACGTCACGGGGATATTGCATTTAAGGATACTAGAGGTGTAAAATCCCAATCGATGTCACGATGTCTGTTAGATTGCTAATGTCGCTGTCTCCGGTGTCTCGGTGTAGTCCGCGGATGGAACAAGGTGCCACATAATTTTATTGGTCTACCGGCCCTAGTCTACGGTCCAGCCAGATTGTCTATGGTTATCGAAATGTGTAATAATAATATCTGACAAAATTTAATAGAAAACTTATAAGCGGAATTATAAATGCATTAAGGCTTTAAAAGTTCATAATACAAAAAAAAATAGTCTTTTGGTGCTAAATTAGAAATGATCGTGAGTAAGTCAAACTGTGTTACGCGGGCATTATTTTAAAAGCTCCTGGTTCCAGGAATTTGTTTTAATACATGTGAAGAAGCGCCCGGTTAGATTTTTACAGTGGCTTAAACGGAGATTAATTCTAACTATCGGTAAAAAAATTGGCTGAGTTTGAGCACCACCGATGCGACATTTCCCGCGACGGTCGACGTTCGTCTGTCTACAGTTAGGCAGGATAGTAATTTGATATGTATTGTGATATTACAAGCTACGTGGAAAACTGGAGGTTGGATAAATATAATATAATGAAGTGAAAACGTATTTAGTTATTTCCCCTTCCTCTTGGCGGCCGGCGTGGCGCTGGCGGCGCGCGCGGCTGCGGCCTGCGGCGCGGACGGCGTGCGTCAGTCTCGGAATCATGCTTACTGTATTATTATTCTAGAACGCATTTTAAAGTATGCGAGGTCTGTCAGGATTTGACACTCGATCCTCCCTGTTTCCTCCGCACAAGGTTTGGCGTGATGTACAATAGTAATGTATCGATGAGGATAAATTAAATGTGCGTTGAGGTCTTCGACGGTCAGTAATCACCTACGATAACAGTTTATTGATAAAGATCTTAATAGCTATAAATGATCAAATAATCAGAGTACTCACTGGAGTTCAAAGAACTTGTCACTTAACGCTCTCAGCGGGTAACCCTATGCTCCGTGTGAGGAGAGGGTAAATGTTAGAAGGGATTAGGGAAAATGGTTGTGTGATGTGGTGAGAAAAAATTGTACGGCCAATACTAGGTATTGGCCGGAGTCGGATACGAGTGTCCTGTCAGAGCTCACGTTGCAGCTGTGTTTACTGATAGGAAACATAGTGGAGTGGTACCGAGGAGGCGGCGGCGGGCAGCGTGGCGCTGCTGGCCGCGCGCAGGATGGAGCGCGGCGCGCCGCCCGCGCCCCGCTCGGGGCTCTGCTCCTTGCTGATACAACAGAAATTACCTCATTGTTTGTTTGGATTACATAAATGCTCACATGTTCACAAAGCATCGATGTAGTATGGAGCTCGGTAAACAAGCTCACAGAGAGCAAAGATGTGTGTGTGCCATCAGTATTTAAATTAAAATCCAGAGTTGAGTTACTTTCAATTCAACACTTTATAGACAAAATATTGTTTATGCCATATATTTTATCTCTTGCTCTTGATCTTACTTGATCTCACGTTAAAACATAGATTCTGCATTGGTGCATTTTTGTTGGTAAAACGTTGGTTTCTTGTACGTAAAGGCAAAATCTCTTCCAAGTTACAATAGTAGTGAAGAAATGAATCTCACCTGTTACCGCGTGACACTTGCTTCCTACTGAACATGTCGGACAATCTGCCTCGTATGTCGCGTTTACTGCCCGCTGCACTCATATCGGAGTCCGATCCCTAGGTATATATATATATTTTATTTATACATTTCAATCATACATAGTTCATAATTGTTAGTACACACAGAAGAAACTTAAAGACTATCTTATTATACTTAAAGCTATAACATCACGCCTGTAATCTCCGAAGAGGTAGGCAAAGAAGTGTACTACACACTCCCATGTTTCAACAGTTACGTTACCGTCCCACTAGGTGGTGAGTCTTGACGAAAAAAAAAAACGAGCGAAGCTCCACTAGTATAAATATTCTATAAAAAAGAACTTTAAAACTAATGCAAGCGAGTTTTCAACCACAATTTGCATGTTTATTTCTTGTATCTAACAGTGCTTCCATGCGTCGTTGCAGTGTACACAAGACACGTGCATACATTATGTTAATTTGAACTTATTTTTATTAAAATAGAAACCGTTGTTATTAAAACTTATCCAATATCCGACGTTGATCTCAGACTGAGAAGGGTAGGCATAAAGGCTAATGTACATTTCTCCCATATCAGCCAAATGCGGTGATACAAATACCTACATGTGTATATGTATACTATTATATCAGCATTTATTTACAATTGATGTAAATGTTACCTGTGAAACTGTCCCTATGGGTCTGAAATCGACCTCGGAGTCCACGTGGTCATCGATGGAACGTGATTTGGTCAGCTTCTTGAGTTTACCAAATATGCTCTTCTTTTTCTTCTTCTCTGTAGGCAACACCTCACTTTGTGCAGAGCCACCGGACAGACGACTGTAAAATGTACATACACATAATATATTATTAGTTAATAACATTATTGTTTGGTTAAATAACGGGAAACAATATTTCTTATGAGTAAAGATAGATAGCGTACCGTAGGAATCGCATTATTCACAAGGACTGAGTGGGTTTCTGCGTGTTGTAAGTGTATATAATCGGGCCATGTACCTGTCAAGGCTGGTGTCACGTTGCAGGAACAGCCGCGCGTCGCCATCGCCGTCCAGCGACTGCATTGACGATACACTGCCCTCGTCCACTGATTTCCATATCGAGCCCTTGTGAAAATATATTTCATGTTATTTTGTTATTAAATAATTGTAACTATCATAGTATATAATATAATTATCATAGTTAAAAAATAACACATTATTAATTACACGTCAGTAATTATAACATATTTGTTCGATTACGATCGTCCGATGCAGTCCATTTCGCTGGTTAGGTTTAGATAGAATGAATAGTGGTCTTAACTATAAATTAAAGATCTTTAACGTCCCCTTGTAATTAATCTGAAAGTGGCTCTACTTTCATCTACTTAAGTTTCTTTCCATAATTACCTGCAGATATACTAAGATAAACACACGCATATATAACACAAGTTGAAAGTAGATCCGTCTTCTTATTTACCTGTTCCTTGGTAGTTTGTTCTAGAGATATGGAGCGTTTCTTGAGCGAGGGCGCGCGCGCGGGCTGCCGCGACGCCGGCGCCACCGACAGCGTGTCGCGCGGCTCCGTCGACATCGCTCTGTACAGCCATTGTTTACTTATAGAACAACATATTCGTCGTTCGGTATTGTTACTGTTTATAATTATAATTTTATTTCATTTAGACCAAAATTCAATGTTAGTAGGTATTTACGTTCTTGCTTAAAACTAATATTAGTAACAATTTAATGAAATCAAAATACATTACAAAATCAAAAGGTCACACAGTAAAAATACAAAAATGTCATTATGAAATGAGAACCACTTGGTATATCATAAGTTATTAACAGAATGAATAGACCGTTCGGGATAGAAGGGTAGATGTAATACCGCCTGGCGCTGGCCTGCTGGCGGCGCTGGCGCTCGGCGATGCGCGAGGCGCGCAGCTCGTCGGTGAGGCGCCGCAGCCGCGCCGCCGTGGCCGCCGTGTCAGTCGCGCGCGCGCTCTCCGCGCTCTCGGGCGTCGCCGACCGCGATCGCGACTTCGACGACTGCAATACCCGCACATGAGAAACTCATTCTACTAATTTTACATTACAGAGAAGCCGCTGTGGTATCACAACTTTACAAATTGCTTCAATGAGCTCTAAATAATGGCTTAAGCTGTTGCTGTTTAAAAGCGGTACCAAATTGTTATACATACTAAATAATGTTTATAAATCTATAGACTAACACTAAGTAATGAAGTTATTTTATTATGGAGGGCATTATTATATTACCCGGTTTCGTCGGGGTGGAGTTGGTGTCAGCAAATTCTTCTCGGGTTTGACCGGTGCATCAGTACGGAATAATTCAGGACTCTGCTTCATTAGGTCTTCTATAGTTTCTAGCAGTTGAGTTATTACTTTATCATCCTCCTGTGTAACATTTGCATATATACCAAGCGTGTGTATATGAACCTAAATATAAGTACCAATTTGTATCATCATTAATCCTTCTGTAATTCTATTGTAGGATAGCACTCTCACCTCAAAATGATGAGGATAAAGGAATAATCTACCAAATTAATCAATTGCGAGATTACACGGCTTAGAAAAAAGGTTTCCTAGCGATGTTTTCTTTCAGCGTTACAACAAGCGACATTATAACAAATTTAATGTTAATGTGAAACGTGTGCGCGCTAGGATTTTTACCGAGAACTTGCATTTTAAATCACGATACCAGAGGTGGCCAACCAAGCGATTTTTCATAATTTGAATTTCTCCGCGAACCGCAATTAAATACCTATTTAAAAGTAGGTATGCAAAAAGATGCCTACTTAGTCTTTCAGATTTGTTGTCAGTAATTTAAAAGACATTTTTAAATACATACGGAACAATAATAATTTTTTTTTATAATATAAATGCACAAGAATGAAAAATGAAAAGAGAACAAGGGTACATTTATCGAGAGCCACAAATAATAATTCTTCGAAGAGCCGCATGTGGCTCGCAGCCGGAGGTTGCGCCCCCCCCCCCTTTCCCCCCACCTGCAATAGTGCAGCATAGGCTGTCACTGTTACGTACGAATGTATGGTTTGTATGTACGAATGTATGCGGTACCTGTTGTGAGCGTTTGAGCGAGACGACGAGCAGCTTGTTCTGGTCGCGGTCGCGGTCGTGGCGCTCCTTGTCGCGCCGCAGCTTCTCGTTGGCCGTGCGCAGCTTGGCGTGCGCGTCGCGCAGCTCCAGCAGGTCGCACTGCAGCTCTGTCACCTGGTGCGGTAGTTCTTAATTATTCATTTCAAACAAAAATTCACGCTTCTAGCAAAAATCCATGAAAAAGATTGGATTAGTTGGGGAATTAGACTAGTACTAATTGACCAAATAAATAAATAAATACATAAATTTTAAATTAAATTAATTTCTAATTAATCATTACCTTCTTTTTAGCTTCTTCCGTTTCTTCTTCCGTAGTTCTCTTCAATTGATCTATTCGTCTCTTCATGTCTAACCTCTCCTTATCTCTTTCGCGTTCCATCTGTTAATAACATAACATGTAGGTATGTGTCCAGTCAATTGCGGTTTTTACCTTCTCATTAATCTCACAAACGATCTTTCCGAAAGACTCTACAACAATAAAATTCACGACATATCTCCACAGTTTGCTTTGGAATGTTTTTCTAACTCGTATATGAAGTAGAATAAATTTTCTTCCAGTCCATTTTCGAAGTACTAAGGCATCCTGCTTTTCAAAAAATATTTCTATAATTTTGCATGAGATTTCCAACTTCCGTGAGTAAAAGAAATATCCTTACAATTAGATGGTATGTCTGTTATTTGAACTATTATTTAAATAGCTACATAGCAATTAATCACAACCGAAGCATACCAGAAGAACACGCTGAAGTTTACTGATCCAAATATAGTTTTAGCCTTTTAGCCTAGTTACATGATACGAAAAAAGATTTTTCAATTTTGAAATATAAAGGACATCAAAATTTTTTGGGCTTACTAATATCCATTTTTTTTTAAAAAGCAAGCTGACTGGAAGATAAGGGTGTACAATAAGTACCTCGAAGAGAGTTTGTCGCAGATCGCGCGCGAGTGTGGACGTCTCCTGCAGCAGCCGCTGCTGCTCGTCGCGCTCCTTGTGCCAGGCCAGTTCCATCCTCGTGGCCAGGCCCGCCACTCGCGCTCGCCCGGACGAAAGTAGACGCTCTTCCTCGTACTGTAAATTTAATATCTCATTTTTTAACTTCTTTTAAACAGTAAATCTGTCCCTACGGAAACGCATGAGAAATAATTCTGTGAAATTCGTATTGAATTTTGTAAGATCGTGTACATTGACGTTTGCATTTTACTTCACCTCGTTTGATCGACATCCGAGTTCTCTGAGGTAGCATTTTACCTTACCTCGTTTAATTTGGCATCGTCATATAAACACCGTCATATAAACTGGTCGGGTGTTTTAATTTCTATTGATATAGGAACCTAAATGATTTCACTGTACTGGCCACGTTGCTCTAGCAGCAGAATATAATATGTAGATACATGTAAGAAGATACACGTTTCGGTCGCAATCAGCTTTGCTTTGGGTATGACGTGCGTAGGTTGACATGATGGATAGGTAACTGCCGAACGCAAAGTACGGTGATGCGATTCCAAACAATTCCAAGTTCATAAATTTATTTAAGTTGGTTATTTAAGTGAATTATTGTAATTTACGAAGCAATAATTGCAAGGGGTTAATAATGATGATGGCCAAAACGTCATCAGGGAAGGCCTGTATTCAGCAGTGTATAAATCGTAACTAAATTCAAAACGTAAATTAAAGTTCTCGTTTTGAAGTACTTACCTCATTAAGTCGTGACTGCATTTCTGCAAGTCGAATCTCTGCCGAAGACCGGTCGCTGACCAACTCTGTATTAAGCTTGGAGGCCAATAATCTTGCTTCACATAATTCGTCCTCGAGGCAAGCGTTCTGTTGCTCCAGTACCGCGACTTTGGTTCGATACTCTTCCTGGAAGTAATAAATATGCTTAATCTCTTAGCTTAGGGTCAAAATTGGTACGTAACAGAAGTTTATACAAGTTACGAATATTTTGGTTCTTTTTTACCAAAGTTAACTATTGGGAAATTCTATGGCATATTCTAAAGATTTTAGTATTTAATGTTGAGTTTTAAGTTTAGATTAAATTTTTTTTTAGGATGATATCAGGCAATAAATGATGAACATTTTAAAAGATTCTGTAGTAATAATACCAAATTTGTGGCCATCTCCTGACAATCTTCGTTGAAACCATTTAGTACGAACCTCGTCAGCACTAGATATGGACGTTCGTTGGGCTCTAGCATTTTTATCGCCTTCTTTTGTTTGTGTATTAGACTTCTGAGCAGAATCCAACATTTGCTTGTAATTGTCCCGTTCTCTTCTAAATCTCGATACCTGAAGATGTATTGGGTGTGTAAATTGAATTTCGTGAACTTTGAGTACACGATCTTTAATTTCATTAATTGTGGTCACCGTTTTTGTTTCCATTGTGGCACACGGATCACTTCTCAAAATAAATATTAATATGCGTTGATATTAATTAAAAATTAAATTAAAGATGCAATTGCAAAATCCGGAATAGGTATATGAAATAATAATAAAATGAATATTACCTGTACATGAAGTGACTTGAGTTCGTCCCGCATGCTGTTCATCTGCGCTTCATATCTCATCTTAGTATCATTAACCTCGTTTTTCCTAGCCTTGTCTGCTTGCTCTAGTCTAGCATTCAATGCTGCTAGTTCACGTTCCAACTCCGCATTATCAGCTGTTAGAGTTCGTTGCACTTTGCTTACTTTTTCATAGTCTTCCAATTTTTGACGAGCTTCTTCTAACTGTCAATATACATTTCTTTCTTACGGCATAAGTTCTTACAAGTTCGCTTGATACATTTTATTAATACAATTCGTCTGCTTTTTTATTATTTTTACTTTATTCGTTACACATTTATAAAAAATAATGATAATAATTTTATCAACCAGGTTGTTGACGAAATAAATCATTACATTGGAAATTCCATTGTAATATTGTAACTACGAGTAACATAATTGAACTATTGCTGCTTAATGACTGGTTACTAAAGAATGCATCTCCCGATCTCAAGCCGGGATACCAGGATCTCGTGAAAAGCTACCAAATCCGGCGCTGGCTAATCGCAGTACGGGGCGGTCTGCCTATGTAAGCTAAATGCCCTGGTCGCCTATGGGAAACAGAGATATCGTGTAAAGAAGCCTGGCACTGCAACCAGTAATACTAATAAATAAGTGAGTAGGACTTCGTAGTGGTATTAATACGATTGCTATTTAGAACTGTATTTACCTCTTTCTTAGTGAGGTTGTGGTGATGCTCCAGGACGTTGCGCGCGTCCACAGCGGCCCTATGCTCCCGCTCGCGCTGCTCGAGGCGCGCCGTCAGCCGCGCGCGCTCCACCTCCCAGCCGCCGCCGCACAGTCTATCTTGCAATGATGATATTTCGTTCTGAAATTTGAGCATACGTAGATTTGTTATACCTAAAGGCAATATGGATTAGTAATATTTATTCTATTAGTTAGTTTATTGTTTTCAATTCTGATTATTACGTATGGTATTTTATAATCGTGCAAATGAATCATAGTTTCGTTATGTAATATTCGTCATTTTTTAATAATAATAAAATTTTACCTGCAGTCCTGTTTTCTCTTTATTCCACGATGCAGACTGAGTTTCAAAGTTTTCTTGAAGAGCTTTCAGTTCTGCTAGCGTGTTATTAAACTCTTTTTGTACATGCTTAAGTTCTCTGCAAAGTATAACAATTTATTAAATAATGACTGTTGTGAAAATAGATATGTTATCATTATTATTTAAGTGAAAATTTTTCAGTTTTAATTGCTTTGGTCAGACTTACCCTTGGGCCTGTTCTTTTTCAACAGTCAGCCGCGCTTTTGTTACAACGTGTTCTTCCTCTAACATTTCATACTTCCCAGTCAATTCTTCATACTCCGCTTTTTCGACTGCCAATGAATGTTCTAGTTCTGTAACATTAGTATTTTTTTTAATATGTGATGTGAACTTTAATATTTCCGTTAATATTTTTTTAATGTTAATACATACTTTTTACTGATTCTTCATATTCTTGTTTAAGTTCTGCCATTCTTTTGGTTCCTGCACCAGACGTTTGCTCTAATACTTTTAGCTTTCCCTTTAATGTTGCTAATTCGGCCTCTTTATTTTTAATATCTCTGTCATGCGCGAGCCTTATACGTTCTAACTTTTTCCGTTCTGCCTGTAATAAATAATATATGTCAGTTTTAAGTGATAATGACAAATAGTATTTTATATTTACGTTACATACTTGTAAATCTGTATCCGAATCGGATGCTTTGCTTTCCCAATAACTGGACTCTTTCTTTTCTGTTTGTAATTTATTCTCCAGGTCTTTCTTTTCGTTTTCAAGTTTCACAGAGTCAGATTTAATTTGGGCAATTTCTGATTTTAAGGTGGAGTATTCTTTCTCAATATTATTAAGTTCTTCTTTACAGGTACTCAGTTCGTCGACTTTATCTTGAAGGTCCTTTGTCATTTTTTCACATTTATCTTTTATTTGAGCCATTTCAACTAACGATATTGCTTCGTCATATTTCTGATTAGATGTTTCACGTAGTGCATCCTCCTAAGTTTATTTAATTAAATAAATCATTAAAGCAAACATGTAATTATAAGATTAAAAGGAGTATATTGTTATGTTATTAAAATAAAATAATATTTAATAAATATAAAAAATTTGTAATACAATTTTACCTATCAAAACTTATCAACACCTAACAATATTACTAAAAGGCAATGCATGCGTGAACTTACTGGCACTAAAATAGGGTTCACACAGATATATTTAAACCTATAAAAGCATGACAGTAAAGAAAAAAACAGAGGTTTAATTTTAAATTCGGTGACGGGGAACATGCGAATAATATGTTCCACAAAAAGTAACATAAATACCAGTTGTTTTATATGAATATCTTTAGCGGCTATAGTAGATTCCATATTTGTTATTTTATTGTTGAATTCAGACTTTAACTCCTTCAAATCTGATTCTAAAGTAATAACCATACTTTCAGAATTTAGGAGTTTTGACTGTAATTCTTCCTTTTCTGTAGTGAAATCCGTCGACATCCGTCTATGAGAATTTGCTAAAGCTTCAGATTGTTCTTTTTCTTCTAAGAGCTAACGTTAGTAAATAATTAAATGTATTTTTAATATTATTGCATGAGAGCATTTACTTACAGCTATAAACTAATAAATTTATGTAAATGAAATATTATCAGAGTTAAAACATGATATACAGCACTTCGTTAAGTAAATGCTTTTAGATTTTTTTTTAGATTATTAAATAACATACCTCCTTCTCAAGTTTACTAAGCTTTTCTTTGCGAGTAGTAAGAAGCTTCTCGGTTCGTTTGCATTTGTCTTCTGTCTCTTTCAATTTTTTTTCCAGCTCACCTATCTTTTTAGTCTTATCTCCGACCTAATAAAGGGATGGTATTAAACATTAAATATATTTTAATCATTAGATATGTTCGTAAATCAACCGTTGTTATTTTAGATTCAATATTGAATGTTTATAGTAGATACCTCTTTAATAAGCTTGTTTTTGTCTTGCTCCATTTTAGTAATATTTTCAACTTGTTTTTTAAGTTTTTCAATTTCTTTGTCTTTGGTATCCATTTCCTTTTTAAGATCTTCTATCTTTTTCATGCAGTCGGACATTGCTGTTTGTTGAGTAGTTGATTTTTCTGTGATTAAAATGAATTGAATGCATATAAACCACTAATTTCGTTAAAAAACATTTTCTAGGATAACTGTGTAGGACAATAACAAATATTGAAATGATTCTAGCAGTATCAAATACTTACTTAAGTCAGCATTAAGTTTGGCGATTTGTGTTTCTAAGATTTTCTTTTCTTCATTCAGAGATTTGCATTCATTTGTAGCTTTATTGTAATCGGTCTCAAGTGCTTTTATTTTGTTAGATAACGACGAATTATCAGTCTCTAGTTTACTATTAAGGTCCTTTAGTTTTCCGATTTCAGTTTGCAACCGATTCTTTTCATTAGTTAATTCTGATTCAGTCTTTGAGATTTTGGATCTAAGATTTTCAATGTCTTTTGCTAGTTGCTCTTTAGCATTATTTTCCTCAGAAGACATACCAGCGTTCTTCATTATAACATACAGCTCACCTGAAATTATTTTTAAGCATTTTATGACATTTAAAATACATATGTATATATACTGTAATAACTGACAAAATAAAAAGTACGTAGAACATACCTATTTCATTTTCTAATTCCTCAACCATTCTTTTCATTTGTAATTTGGTAGTAATATCAGTAGGCTTCTTCGGTGTCCTTGGCTTAAAAGACTTTATTGCATCTTCTTTTAATTCTTTAAGTGTTGTTTGAATTTTAATTTTTTCTTTTTCTAACTATAATATATTTATTTCAAGGTTATTATAATAATACAATCACAATACAATACATATAAAATATTGTCAAAATATGTCAATTTACCTTGCTATAACTTAGTTTTAGTCTGTCTAATTCTTCTTGTCTTGATTTAAGGCTTTCTGCATCTTTCTTCGTTAAATCTCCGCCAAATCTAACTTTCTTCTCAGTTTTTTCTTCCTTCTCTTTATTAATTTCTAATTCTTTAATTTTAGCCAAAGCATCTTTCAGTTCTGTTTCTAACTGGCTTACTTTATTTGTTGTCTGCTCTAATGATTTATCGGATTTTAATGTTTTAGCATTTTTCAATAGCTGAAAGAAAGAAATCGGTATTAAATTACAGTTGATTTTAAATTACATTACCCTAAAATTTATGAAATTCATATTAAATGCAATGCAAATAAATTTCATATTAACATTCATATATTTCATAATAAATGAAGTGTAGTACACTCCCACTTTTCACCAGTTACGCTTACATCTTTCTAAGGAGTAGGTGGTGAGTCTATTGCCATGGACATATCCAGACTCCAAACTATTACTAGAAAATCTAAGTCAGAAAAATCCAATTGGGCGCCATCCATGATTTGAACCCAGGACCTCTCGATCGGCAGTCGCGCATACAACCAACACGACCAACGAGACTGTCATGATATAGAAAAGTAAAAATGTAGAGTATTCAATATATTAAATATAACGAAACAAATAATGTTTTGTTTTGTCGTAATTGTATTATTTGTAAATTTTATATTTACTTGTAACTTCTTGTTTTCAGCCTGGAGCTTTTCATTATCTGATTCTAAGGTTTGCGTTTTAGCTCGTAAAACACTGACTTCCTGTTCAATAGATTGAAGTTGTCGTCTCAGATCTAAATTTTGTTGTTCACTTACGCCATCTAAAGATCTAAAATCATGGATACGTTTAAATATGTAGTGTTTTATGTATAATACATCAATAGTAATAATATAATTAATAATTAACTTTTAAATAACATACTTGCTCTTAATTAAAGAAACTTTGGGTTTTTTCTGTGCTAAGCTAAGTTCAGCATGCAATCTTTCACAATCTCTTTCTTTTTCAATTAGTTTCTTTCTTAATTCGGCTATTTCATCTTCTAGAACCTGAAAATTCAATACAATTACCAGTAACATAAAATTATTGTCTAGAAAAATTTTAACTGTTCTTATAGCAGTCTAATACTTTAAGTTTTTCTTCCGCTAAATTGTTGCTCTTGCTTATATTTCTCCGAACAGTAACTGTTGTACTTGTGTTATGTTTTGCAGCAATGGCAATTTTCTCGGTAAGTTCTTTTATTTGCTTTCCTAAAGACTCTTTATCTTGTTCCAGATCTTCTACCTTTCTCCGTAATACTGCCGACTCCTAAAACAAATGTGATTTTAATCATCTTTGGTAATTGTATAAATCGTGATAAATTTTATCAAGTAGCTGAAATCACCTGTTCGTTAAGTTCGAGTAATAGTCGTAATTCTGCTGGATCTTCCTCGTCTGAAATTCCTTCATCTTTTTCATTGGGTGCTTCAATTGCAAGTCTGTTTGTGGGTGGTGTTGGGGATAATTTACGAGCTGGAATTATTTTAATATTTTGTAGTGATACTTATAAAATATATTATCTCCATGATGCAGACAAAGCAATTAGATTAATTTAGTATTGCGTTACAAATAATCTCAGTTATTTTTACAATACTTATTAGGAAATATTAGTTAAAATAAGTAATCGTTAAAATGATTAAATAAACAAATGTCGAGGTGAGTCATAGAAAAATCCATATTGAAGAATTGTTTTCTTGTACCAGGTCTTAAAATGAACTGTAGAAAATGGCTACCACAGAAAAATACGCCTGCTCGAATATCTATATACAAAATGTAACGTCCTATTGAGGCAAAAGCATGTTAGTGAGAACGTCGCAATTTTAAAAGAATAAGGAATAGTTGCGAATTGGTTATGGAGTATAATATAGTCAATGGTGTTACAAAGTACAATGCAAGAGAAGTGACGTAAGGCTCGGGGATACACAAACTGAATGGATTTTCAATAACATAATTAGTTTGACGTACTTCTGGCTTTGGTAGCCATTTTCTTCAGCTGTAGAAGCAAGGACTCATTGTCGTCCTCGACTCTTGACGCTGTTTTACGCAAGTTATTTGCCTGAAAATATTCGTTAGTGATATACAAATCTATTTTTCACAATGCAATTGATCTAAACTAGACGTTTTACTAGGTTTGTTACGTACATAAGTGTCTTTAAAAACAACACGGAATTAAATTGGGGCAAAATGATTATGTACCTACAATCGGTAACCTTACTGCCAACGAATTGAACAACGAAGCGAAAGGAAAAGTGTAATGGTTTGAGACAGTTGGTTTTTCCGATGAAAGTGGGGGGCTATCGGACTCTCTAGAAGATCTGCTACTCGCATCTTTATTTAGTGACGTTTCGTTAGCGATATTTTCATCGTTAATTTTTATATGGTCAAGTTGTTCATTCGCATACTTTGCATAATTAATTTTAGCTTCAGTAGATGTATCTGTTTTCATTTTAAAGTTATTTTCTGCCTGTGAATATTTATTGCTGTAAAGCTTAGCCGCCGTCTGTACACTAGCATGTTTTAATTTAATTTTATCTGTTTGAATATAACAATTTGATTTTAAATAATCAGCTTGAATATTCTTGTTTTTTTTAAAGGCGACATCAGTCTGAGTAAACATTTCTGATATTTCTGATTTACATTGAATATTTGAATCTAACGTTATTTTTCTTGTGTCTATTGCAATATCTTGGACAGATATGAGGTCTGCTTGTGATCCTTGAGAATAAAAGAGAATATGATCTTGGGGAGATTGTACGATTTGGTTTATACCTATAGAGAGTTTATTTAAATCTAAAGATGCTAGTTTTTTTTCTAACATGAGTTGCATTTCAAGTATTTTCTGAGCAGATTGATTTTCAAAAGCATTGGCAGTAGGTTTGGATGGAACATGATGAGGGGGTGCAGGCGATGCAACTTTCGGAGGCGGAGGTATTCTTCTGCCTCCAAAGCGTTGGCGATATCGATTTGCCTGTTTGAACATAAAACCATTGTAAATTTGGGGATTGATGTTTTCAGTTTTGATCTCAACAAAATACATTGCTTAAGACATTTCTTTGAATACGTAACGTCTTATGTGGCTTTTGTTTACAATGTATTTTATTTACGTCTGGATGTTGAATCGGAGACTGGAACCTTGCCAATTTACCGTACGGTGACAGCTGATGCCCCATTAAATGGAATCGTTCTCGAGCGAATTTAGCTGAGTTGATAACAAAGACATCGGAACAAGTAAAAATCTGCAAACTAATGCAGTCACATTTTTGTGGCCAGACATATCGCTTTTATACTGATAATTTATTACGATCGAGTAGTGAACTACGTCTTCTAATTTATGATACAGTTTTAAAAATATTATGAATTATATTTGAAATACTGAATAGAAATTGTGTCGATCATAGAATAGTCATTAAATTCATTTATAGAAAGTAGAAGATTTTTAATAGTTAATTCTACAATGCGTAAGTAATTTGATTAAGCGTTATATAAGGCGTATGCAAATATGCGAATACATGTAGCTTTAGTAGTTTTGATACTTTGGCCATCAATTTCTTGGCGCGTCGTACAATTAGTACTCGTAGTTTTGTGGAATGTATATAATAAACGTACCTCTTCTTCAGCGTTGCGCAGTTGTTCACGAAGATCGGCTTCACGCTCCAGTGAATCTTGCAAGTCGCGCAAAAGTTGGGCTGGATCTTCTTGGCTTCCTCCCCGGGTGAGGGAAGATCGTGATATCTTTTGCTGTAGTAGAAAAGGTACTTATTTAAAAGAAATGGCAAAATGTTTTTTAATTGTACATACTGTGAATTATTTCCTTGATCATTTCGACAGACGTTTAAAGTATCATTAATTTTGACGTACCCTCTCTCCAGGTGTCATCTGTTTGCCAAGATTGGCAGGTGGTGCACCAGAAGCTGCTGCTAATTTGTCGTTGGCCTCAGCTAACTCTCTTTGCAATCTCAGTGCTACTTCCGTGGAACGTGACACTTCCTGCTCCAACTCCTTAATCCTGTTTTCACGCTGCATCCCCTCCGCCCCACCTACTATCTACAAAATTTCAATTAGAAGCGAATTTATACAATTTGCTATTTTGTACGCTTTTTCTGAACTTGTTACAAAACAGACTGTTCCAAATCAAATGTTGTAGAAGGTAAAAGTTCCGAACATACACCAGGATAGTAACAGCTACTGGTGAACTTGCTGTTTTCTTAAATGGAATTGTGATCCAGTTCTGTATGTCTCATGTCTCTGATTTACCTCTAATAATTTCTTTTCTTGATCAGCTTTCTCCGCCTCTAGCTGATCAGCTTTCCTCTCAGTCTTTTTCAGCTTAAAAGATAAGACTCTACAATCTTTTATTTTCTGTTCCAATTCTCTACGAAGTGATGAATACTCATCTGCTTGGTCCTCTCTGGAAAATTATAAGAGATAATTCATTATTATAAAGAGGTAATTATTCATATGAATATTAATATCTCGGGACATCTCCATACACGGCCATCTGATCCCAAACTAAGCGTCAAGAGAGTTTGTGGTATGGTAACCAGATGGTTGATAAACTATATATATATGTACATATAAATATATACTTAAATAGGTTTTTTTTATTTTTTACACCTAGACACAGAAAATATACTTATGCTCATCACACAAATATTTGTTCTAGGTGGGAATCGAACCCACAACCCCCGGCGCAACAGTTAGGGTCACTAACCACTGCACCAACGGGCCAGGTTTCTGGAAAATTGTTACATTCCAGTAAATATGTAGTATTGTAAAATGACTGCATTTTAGCAAAGCATTTATGCATTTTACGTACCTGAAGTTATCCTGCATCTCTTCGATTTCCTCTTCGAGGTCCCGTAGTTCCTTCTTCATGTCTTCGTTTTCATCCATCAGTTCTTCACACAGGGTTTCTGCTGCTAATAGTTTTGCACGCAGCTGTTCTATTTGCCGTGTTTGTGCTTCTACTGACGGGCGGGACTAAAATATAAAAAAAATATTATCTAAGTATATAGGCCCAACTAGTAACCTCGTAGAGAGATATTTTTCAAAACACGCTTATTCCTAGAGATTATAGATATATGGAGGTACAATTTTTCTTACTTCTAATTCAGATTCAACCTCTTTCACTTTTAAAGCGAGATGTTTTTTCTCATCTTTTAAGTCTTCATTTTGAGACGTGAGCTCGTTGACCTTCTGTTGTAGTTTTAAGACCTCCGAAGATCTTCCAGTACTGTATTTATTTACAGTGTCGATATTTGCTAACCTCCGAAGCAAAATATCACTTTTCTCTTTTTCAACTCTTTCACATCGTTTCTTCAGAAAATCTACTTCTTGTTTAAGACTTTCTATTTGATCCTGAAAAAATGGCAGCCTAACTATAAAGAAGTTTATTAGAAATAATCATAGATGTATATTGTATTAAACATTTCGTGAGTGTTTACATGCATGAGTAAATACGCATGTACCAGCTTACTGTTGTTTCGGGATAGCCCGACTAGTTTCGAACCTATATGAAGTCCTTCTTCATAAGGCCCGTCGATTGCGGGTTTGCGGGTCACTCCGGAATTAATTCGTAAGTTAAGACATACATAAGATACATGATAATAATAATAATCCATTATAGAATTTAAGATGCCTCGATTAATGCCTCGTTGGTCGTGTTTATTGCAAGTGCAACTGCCGATCGAGAGGTCCCGGGTTCGATTCACGGGTCGAACACTACAAAATTTTCTAATTTAGATT